>KV751353.1:2219120-2237254 GCA_001698575.1 Mola mola
TCTGGAAAAAGTTTAAAAGGAGGATTTTGGAGTTTAATCTAGGCCTTATTTCCCAAACTTGGTGGGTTTAAAACTTCACACATCTTTTCTTAAAAATTGCTCTCGTACAGAGGTTGGTCTTTTGGTCCAATTAGCTTGACAGGGCTAGGCAATGCAATGGCATGACGCATGATGCAATGTCAGGAATAATTCAACATAAATTTTGTTCAAAATGTTGTTACATGTGTCTAGTAATGAAGCAGACACCTACAGGGAAACATCTGTGTGTTTGTAGACTCAATAACTGTACAAAACTCTATATAAACTTAATGTTTCTGCTTCCCATCACTCACAAAGCCCCACTGACAAAATCATTCAATTGCCATTTCTTTCAAATGTTTCCAATGTAATAGATCTATTCCAATTTAAATTTGTTTGTCTTTCGGCTATAGGATGTATGAGTGAATTTTTGCAGAATGAAGCAGCTCCTAGCAGCATCACGCCATTTAACTTGCCTCCCTCCTAATGATTTAGTACCTCTATAACCAGTTCTTGGTAATTATTTAATGGCAGCACTGTTTCATATTTAGAAAAAAAATAACACATTATATAATATATAAAAGGAAAATAGGAAGAAAATTTAGATACACAAACCACCAAACTATATGTTTTCTAAACAAAGGTACCACAAAGAAAAACTGGAGTTTTTTGTTCTTCTCTTTTATCTTCTAAGTAGCTCCCCTGAAACATTTTCGGTGCATGCGCAACATTCTAAACTGTGGTTTTATGACATGGAGTACTTGTAGTCTGTATATAAGTGTAACAGTTTTAACACAGTACTAGTAATACATTTTTCTTGTCAGCTGCATGAGTGAGTTGGGAAGGAAGACGGTGAAGGCAACACTGAAGCGAGCCCTTGTGATGTGTCTTTCCCTGTGGGCCTACTATATCCAGATTAAGGGAGAGTTCACAGATAGGCGACAGGCTCCAGCACCCATATCCAATCAGACGGTTCCCTCAGGGGAACCATGTGGTGCACACATATGTGGCCACAGCCTCACAGCATGACACCCCAGTGTCCTCCAGGAGTCCTCCACAAGGATCATGGGAAGCTGTGAGTGAGAATGCAGCACTTTGAGTGAACACTGGGAGATATATTTGTAGATTAGGTACTGCATTTATGAACACTGACAAAATATGTCATGTTTTATATTATGTTCTCTCTGCAGCCGGAGAACAAGTAGGCAGACACGGGGAGGGTGGGGGAGCAGGTGGCGCACGCTCATGTGCTTTCGTCTGCCTTTCCGAAGCCTTACACTCTTCAAGGCTCCCCTTCGCTGTGCTCAAAAGCCTTTCTGAAAGTCTATTTGTAACACTGCTTCTTTCGTTCCCACTCCCTTTATCCAACAACACAATGTGGGTGCTGTATCCATGTCTGTGTGCATTGTAATGAATATGTGCATGTGTGTGTGTTGGTGCACATGCGCGTCTAAATGCTTTTTGTGGTCCAAATGTGTGCACTGCTAGCTGAATAATGAGGAATATTTTCTCTGTCAAAAGGAGGCACAAATTGTATAATGTACATCCACCACTTGACTAAGATATTTAGGAAAAATCCATCCCTTTTTCTCGCCCTTCTCTTTCCCAACTCCATTAAGAAATTTCTCCATTGCCGCTTCATATATATACACCTTTCCATGGTTTTAAGAAAGCATTACATTTGATGAGAAACCTCACACAATGACACCGGGACCTAGAAAACCAAATAACCCAGCACTACTCCCGGAGCCATCACACTTGATCCGGGTATGAATGAATCACACTATGCTACCGTTTCCTTCTCATCTCCCTTCTTACCCCCTTCAGAACCGAAGCAAAGCCATAGCTCATACTTTCCCTAACAAAAGAGGTGACAGTGAAAGGAAAGTGAAAAGGCTATAATAAATGGTAAGGCCGAGGTACACGGAGAGAGCGTAGTGTTAGAAAATGGTAACCTTTTTCAGATGCTGATTTAATATTCATTATTAATGACCTTTCCATACCTGAGCAAGGCTGTTGCCAGGAAGCCCCTTTGTGTTTGTGTCTGCCATAAGCTGAGGGCAGATGCTACGGCCTTGTTCAGACTCAGCTGGTGGATCTCTACACTTGGTATGCATCTTTTGCAGAAATAACTTTTTTAATTTGTCCCACTGAGTCTATGTGCTCAGTAAAGAACAGTACCAACATAGCAGGGGAGATGTAGAAGTTCAGAAGATCATGCCAGACACAAAATAAGGGTCGGACTGGGTAGATTGGTGTTTTGGTACTTTTCGGTTTGTGTTCCTGAAGACAGACACAGCAGGATACAGGCAGAGAGAGAGACAGGCAGCAGGAGGAACCCTCCTTTCCTCTGAACCGTCTTCCATTTTTCATGCTAATTGAACTTAAAGAGCAACCATGCGTACAGCACAGTGTGTGCACTCGGAGTTCGAACAATCATCTCAAATGTGCTCATCCAGGCTCAGTTTTCTATTTACAAAGCCTACACACTGACAATCATTCTCACACTGCGAGAGACATACTGCTGTGAGCGCATTCAAACTTCATTGCCAGGTAGAACAGTAAAACTGATCTATCTATCAGCGGCTTCACCCGTGTGCTTATCGAGCAATCCATTCCATCCTTCCGTCATCCTTTTATCTGTCTGCCCCCATACATCTGTTATTATCAGACAAAAAAACGCGTAACACATAGTTCCTCTCTTGAGCCGATAAGACTTTAGACATCACTCAGGAGCAAACCATGGGGAGGCACACACCCTCACCAAACTCTGCAAGAACTCCCCTCAATTACGCCATTATTTCTAACCTTGTCATTTTCTTGACTAAGACCAGAAACATTTTGCCATGAAGCCTCTTTCATCTAGCCAAATGCCAAATTATTATATTGCAGTCATAGGCTCCTCTCTCTGCCAGGGATTTAACTGCACCATCAATATTCACTATCACTTCCCTTTAGCTGCTATAATTAGACTGCTTACTTAGTTGGTTTTGTATAAAACGTCAGCCAGTAGAGCTTTGGAGCTTTGGAAAAAAAAAAAAACCCTTAAAAGATCTTGTTTCCTGTCAGCAAATAGTACATGGAGCTGTAGACCTGCCAGAACCTGGGATTCGCTGATTTGGGAGCTCCATTGAGTGAGCAGCCATGGAAGAGGTTCAGCGGGCCCAGCAGCTTAAAGGGGACATATTACCTTTATTAGGAACCTGTGATTATAAATACAGTTTAACACTACAGGCCTCAAATTCTTCTAGCTGCAAACTCTCAATGGATAACAACAGATACAACAGATTGAAACTGGTGTGTCTGCTTACATTCCAATCAGTGTTTTCCATAATTTATTTTTATATTTATAAGCAGTATACAAGCATTTCATAAAAGGGATTATAGCACACTATAAAAAAGATGTAGTCAATTTTCATGTTCAGTACTCGTCAGCAGTTTGGGGTTCTTCTGCAAAGATATATTTTGTATTTTAATTACAACTGTGCTTATAACAATAGAAGTAATAATTATGAACTCATCTCCATTCAGTTACGTTATTTTGTGGTCCCCTCATGTTTCATTGTCTTGCACTTCCCATTTTATTTTGGTACTCACATCTTGTCTCATTTCATGTCCTGCTCTTCCTGCCACTTTGTGCTTCCCTCCTGTGTGATTACCTGCCCAGGCCTAATGTCTTGCACTTGTGTCTAATTGTCTCTCCTCTCCCATAGAGTACAGTCACTGTGTTCCCTTCCCTCCGTGTTACTTCGTCCAGATCCTCTGTCTGGGTTGTGGCACTCTGTTGAGTAAGTTTTGTGAGCCTTTGAGGTTTTCTGCCTTTTGGACTGCTAATTATGTACTTCTGCCTGATAATTTCGGATATCATGAGTACCAACATGTATTTACAATTAAAGGACTGATTGTTAATTTCTACCACAGTTTGCAGTTGGGTACACGCCTGTGGTTCAGAGTCTTTGATAAGATATAATAATAAAAATAATCATCTTTATTTAAATTGCACCTTGCAAAGCATAGATAAAAAAATGCTTTACAAATGCAGTCAATTTGACATTATTTTGCCAAGGGGTATACCAGAGAAGCAGGTGTTATCGCACTCCCCAGCGAGTCCCACTTTCTTCCCTGGAGCAATTAATGACAAAGAAAGTCTGTCACCAAAATGGCTGCCTATCAGGAATGGAGGTGTCACATCACCCCTGACAACCAGGTCAAGCCCATGGAGTATCATCAGTTCGTGCAACAAAGCCAGGTATCAGGGTTGACCTCACCTCATGACCTCTCTGTGGAATTGATCTGTTGCAGTGGAAATAGGATTTTGGTGCTGCATGATTCAGACAGTAACCAGACAGCAAAGACATTTCCTGTCCTGAATGATTGACTAGATGACTGTCAACATAAGACATAATGCAATTGTGTTGTCACAAAGGAGTTTCAGCAGCATAAGGCAAATTTTCTGTTCAGTCTCCCAGTGTAAAAGCATGTGCATTCAGTGCATCGACCTGCCTAAAGCTGTATTTACATGTGCAAAGTGCACACAATTGTCTGTGTGATTTTGTCAAGAAGCTGGTATTTGTCGGGAGGCTTGTGTTTTCTGAGTGGCGAGTCAGTCATGGAGAGAGCTGTCAACATGGCTGATGTGTGCAGCCAGCACCCGACACATGCATAGACGCCCACCCATGTCAAATGCCACTGCACTAATTTCTTACCAATGAAGTTCAGGTAAACGCACAGGGCAAGAGACAGACACGCCTTAGTGCTCTGCAGAGGGAGACCACCAGGAGAGTCATAAATTCACAAACTTACTGGCTTTATTCCAACAAAACAGAATAACATAACACCAATCTGTTATGCTCAGATGTGTGTTGATGGGATTTTTGGGCAGTGATTGTTTTTTTGTTGTTGTTTTTCATAACAGAGAAGCAAAACTTGTTTGGCTGTTAATATCGTGTACTGCAGCATCCTTTAAACTTACTTAAATTTGATTTGTACACATGCTTAAAATTGGATTTATTGCCTCTGGTCACTGAAGTGTGAAAACTTGCAGCGTTAAATTATACTGTATATTAAGTAAAATATAATCCTATTTAAATGTATGCTAATTTTACCAAGCACACACACACACACACACACACAATACATTCAATGTATATATTAGAATAGACAATTGTTGAGAGACATGTGTAGTTTCTAGATCTGCTGGAAGGATGTTTTATAAATCATTTTTAATGGTTCTATTTCATTATTTTAATGCTTTTCTGCTTTGCTTGTTTATGTCCAAAGGGAGATTTTATGCTGCATCTCATTCCAGTCATCAGATTTCCTCTGTAATATTGTTTTATTCCACACATGGCCATATTAAAAATGTTTTTTTCTGTATGTATTTTATTACGTATTCTGTCTATAAACTTTCATATGTGATCGGATGTTTTTGTATTTGTACGTCCTTCAGTATTGATGCCTTCATAAACAAATCATTTTACATGTATATACTAGATGGGACTGTTTTCACATGGAAATTCTACATGTATTATATCTAACAAAAGTAAAATCATTATGCAATACAGATACAATGCATGTCCAGACTAGTGTATTCTTTATTAGGCAGCATATACATATTTAGGATTAATGCAATATGTTTTTTTCTTGTCACATCCTTTCTGATCTCCAACAAATTGCTGCTAATCAGGTTAAAGTAGACCTTCCTGCCCTCCTTGTCCCTCTAAACTTTCTAAGTATTTAGTCATGCACTGCTATTTCCTCATTTTTTGTGCTCTTCCCCCTAAATTGGTGGGAGGTGATATACCGCCTGGCTGTCCCAAGGCTACAATAGATTTAGAACTTTGTCCCATATGAAGGAGAGGTGAGAAAAGACATTACTATGCAGAATAGGTAATACTGAGCACAGCAGAGCTCTTTATGGCACCCCATGCAGATTATCAATCCATTTGTGTAACTTGGCTACCTAGAATTTCATTTCCCTTTTCATTTATTTGCCTTGCTGCAACCATTTACATGCCGAAACTGAAAATTGAAGCCATGACGAGCGAGGGAGCAATATTCCAGGGGCAAAATAGGCCTCTTCTGCTGTGTGATTGCAAAGAATCATTTTATGGGGGTGGGGAATGAAGTGACATCGTTTTGATGAGCTTGGAGAAATATTTTGAGGAAAGCAGGGGGGTCCACATATTATCATGTGCACTTTATCTATGTGGTCCTATTCTATTTTTTATTCTATTATTGAGAATTTATGTTAGCTTCTTGCCTTAAATTAAAAAGCCTCACTTGTCAGTCTTGCCCTATATTCCCTATATTAAATTCAAAATACATAGGCATGCATTTTGAGATATTACATGGCAGCAGTTTCAGCACCATGGACAGAGATTTACCCTCAGTCACAACACGCCTGTAGTTTCAGCACCATGGACAGAGATTTACCCTCAGTCACGACACTCCTGTAGTTTCAGTACCATGGACAGAGATTTACCCTCAGTCACAACACGCCTGTAGTTTCAGCACCATGGACAGAGATTTACCCTCAGTGACAACACTCCTGTAGTTTCAGCACCATGGACAGAGATTTACCCTCAGTCACAACACTCCTGTAGTTTCAGCACCATGGACAGAGATTTACCCTCAGTGACAACACTCCTGCTGTAGTTTCAGCACCATGGACAGAGATTTACCCTCAGTGACAACACTCATCTTGTAGTTTCAGCACCATGGACAAAGATTTACCCTCAGTAACAACACTCATCCTGTAGTTTCAGCACCATGGACAGAGGCATTCATTCGTTAACCTTACCCTGCTGCGGTTTCAGGACCATGGACAGAAATATGTCTTTGGTGGCTTGAACCTGCGGGGGTTTCAAGACCATGGGCAGAGATATACCTTTGGTAATGTTGCCCTGCAGGGGTTTCACCATGAGCAGGTCTGTGTGCAGTTGGCACCCCAGTCCATGCATCATGTCTTCTGCTACACAGGATTTGGGGTCAGAAAAGCCAAAAGAAGCACTGGATACACTACTACAACATGAGACTGGATGCAGCAAGATACTGCTATTTTTCCACATGCTAGATTTGACATACTATATACTGGAAAGCACTAAATCTTTTCCTGGTATACTAAAAAGTAAGTGGTAAATGAATTTGAATTCTCTGGTGTCTTTCAGTTGTATTTGACTTCACTAAGCACTTTACGATGTTTGTCGCATTCACCAAGTCACACACCTTCATACATGGGTGGAAGTGTAGTATCATTGGTTTCCTAACTCCCAACTTCATTCACTCATTCACACAACAATTTGGTATTCAGTGTCTTGCCTAAGCAGGGCTCAAGAATCAAACCACCGATCCTCTGAGCAGGACCACCTCGCAACTGCCCCACCCCTTTCAGAGACTAGCGGGAGGTCCTCAGTCTATTCATTGAAACAGGAGAGCCAAACATGAATGTAGATTATGAGTAATTATTTCACCCCCATGGTCACCAAAGTTAGTGTTGTATCCATTTATTAAAGTCACATATATGTCCTCTAAATCCTCTAACACTAATTAAATCCAGTCAAATCAAATTTTATTTGTAAAGCCCTAAATCACAAATTACAATTTGATTCAGTGGGCTTTAACAAGCTGTACAGATGTGACATCCTCAACCCTTAGACCCTTGAACTGGGTGAGGAAAAATAAGAAACTTCAGGGATGATCACAGAGGAGGGATCCTTCTTCCCTGGACGGACAGACGTGAAATGATGACACATGTACAGAACACAACAACATGAAAAATAATTGATGACTAACGCATGTTAAAATATATGAGGTCAGTAAGTTGTTATGTTCTGCACATGTAAAATCAATTGCACCAAAGTAATGAGAACGTATATGACGATCTTGTGTCCAAGGGTATGTGAAATCTATAAATCCAGAGTTATGTGAAGTCAACTGATCCCAAATTAGGTATAGACAAAAAATTGTCCAGATGGACGAACATAGAGAATATTACGTTTGTTGTTGCTGTTCCAGAAACATGTTATCTCGAGATCCTGAGATCTGCAAAGGGAATATCACGCTGTAAGAAGTCTTAGTTTTAAATTTATCTAATCTTCATAAAAGTCTTCTAAAGTTCATTTTACAGCTGCAGTGTTGTTGTTAAGTGATTAAGGGAGAAAGAAACGTGAACATTGTTTGACAGACCGCGTGCTTTGAACTACTCTCAACACACCTGTGCAGTGGGCGCAAGTGATTTGCAAGATCTACATAGTCACATCTGAGTATTCCCAAAGGTTCGAAATTAGTGCCATTTGCGTAGCGAAAAGAAACACATCTTGCTTGTTAATTACATATTACAATTATCAATCCGATGGGCTCAGTCACCAAACCATTTCACTCCAGGCGACACTGAAATATTTTATAGTGGCTCGCAGCTAGGCTGTGTGACAAGAGACCATGAGGGACCCATCCAAGCACCATACCTTACATAATCATCGCGGCAGTACCCACTGAACATAATTACAATGATTTGTGCCCTCCCATTTCACCCTTGTATTAAAAATATTGCTGGAGGTAAGTCAGGCGTGAGCACAGGCACGGCTGCAGCGGCGAATGGAGTGTGGCCCCGAGGGAAAGCTTGTAGAGCAGAGCATGGTGGCGTGCCAAAGAAAGCCGAGCCCCCGCCCCCACCGGGGGCCCGGTCATGCCACACGAACGG
This sequence comes from Mola mola, assembly GCA_001698575.1. Lineage (NCBI taxonomy): Eukaryota > Metazoa > Chordata > Actinopteri > Tetraodontiformes > Molidae > Mola > Mola mola. The sequence goes on from KV751353.1 coordinate 2,227,840, forward strand.
GATGACATTACCGGGCCATTTAGCTGGCAGAAGAGCAGAAAGAGGTGAGAGAGGCGCCGAGTGTGTCACGTTTGTTATTTAATGGTTGCTTAATGTCTAGGCAGAGGGGGGCAGCCTCATAGCCAAAAATTTAAACAAATAGGTCAACATTAAGAGCCGCGGATGTCGTCGTTCTGCTCTGAGGCCTTTGGGCTGCGTGGTTTCACTGAAAACACAGAGGCAAAACTATGGTGCACTAGCAGTTCATTCTGCTCGTCATTAGAGAAGGGTTCAGTGCCCTGTGGGCTTTTATCTGAGTATTCAGCCTCTGGTCTAATATGAATTAAATATAATATATAGAAACTATACATACTGCCATCATATAAGCAGCCAGTTTTAACAAGAACTAAATGTTATAAAATATCTCAATATTTTCTGGATATTGATTTGCATGTTCTGTATGATGGTCATACCGGTGCTCAGGTTATGAATTTATTTCTATCTTCTATCTATTCTTATTCCCAATTTTATATCTAACCATAAATCAAACCTAAGTTTTCTTCCACTCTAAATGGGTACTTATTTTGACAGTGACTGCACAAACTTATTATCACAACATTCAACTGTTCACTGTGTTTAGATCTGTTGAATTCATCTTTTAGGATCATACTCTGTGTTCTTTGTCATGTGATATCAGTTTCTAATGGAAATAAAAACAGGTATTTTGGGGTTTTTTATGTTCTCAGACCTTCCACTCAGAGTCATGTTCAATATTATCTAACTCCCCTCTAAGATTTTTATAAATCTAAAGCTATGGCGATTAGACTGGCCAGTTTAGATTTAAAGAAATAACAATGGGTTCAAATGTCCTACAGTTTAAAAAATGCAGTCATATAATTTATATATAATTTATCATTTGAGGAAACCTGGTGAATATCGGTTGTCCCAAAAGCTTTTCATATGTTTCCTGTGCATTTATAGCCTATGCCACAGTTTTCCCTTTTGTCTTTGTGTTCTTCACTAGCAGACATTTTATAAAAAGTTGCTGCCGACACTGTCGAATGGGAAATTGTGTTCCTTTTTTCCTTCCTCTTCGATGTGCCCCCTCGGTACGCCACTCGGCGGTGCTCACAGACTTCCCGTCCTCTGGATATCAAATCATCTTAATCCACATTACCTTGGAAATGGCAGAACCGAGTAATAAAGCGGTCGTCCCGCCGATGTCCCGCGATGTCGGTGCCTAACAATAACGCCTAGTCAGAAGGGGAAGAGGGAACAACGCTCCGTCGGTGTGTTCGATTGTATCGGCGGAGGCGCATTTCAGCACCACGGAGCTGTTCACCGTCCAGGGGCGAACAGTGGCTGCTGAGGACGAGGAAGGAGGATGAGGATGAGGAAGGAGGAAGGAGAAAGAATGGGACGCTATGCAACACTGTTTAAGCTCAAACTCAGTCCTCCTGAGAACGACAGACACCTTTTCAACTGCATTCCGTCTGCAGCGGGTTTTTCTCGTTTCACATGAAATGAGAAGTTTCGGTTGCGGACTGTTGTTAAAGCTCGTTTACAGTGAATCAGCTGAGGGTGTGTGTCGGCCAGGAAGTAATGAAACTCTCAGGCTGCTGAGTGTGTAGTTACTCGGTCTGAGTAGGAGCACAAAGGAGTGTATTCTCTATATTTCTCTATTTATAGCCCCTCTCCCCTCGGTGGAATGTACCACTCGGGCTTTACGCGAGAAAAGAGGGGACGCAGAACTCCCGGCTCGGATACGTGCCGACCTAATAGTCGTCCTGTTTTATTTCAACCTCCCCGCCGCTCCGGGGGATGTTGAGCTGGCCCGGTCCGTTTAAACCGAGAAGACACCCATACCGACTCCTCAGTGCAAAAAAATAAAAGGGTGCCAAGAAGCTGGGACGAGGGAACGTGGGTGTAAATAGCCAGTGAACGCTCTTGGTCTCTCTCTCTCTCTCTCTCTCTCTCTCTCTCTCGCCCTCTCTCTCCCTCCCCCTCTCTCTCTTTATCTGTGTCTCTCTTTTATGAAATCAATGAACGAGTTATTGGCTGAGACATAAATATTCGGAATCAAAGCCTCCACCGGGACCGGCGGCATCGCGCGCTTTTGATATGCGTCTTGGCCCAATGCTCCGTGTGTCCTCACATCCGTGCGAACCTCGGCTTTGATAGGACCAGAGTCAGTTGGAATCAGCTCGGGCTCGTCTTGGTCTCGGAACCACTTCTTATTTTTTTTTTTTTTTTTGTACTAAGACTTGCACCAGCTTTTTTTTAGACCTATAGAAACGATCCTCCACCATCGCCATCTGCCGCTGCTGCTGCACCCATCCCAACTCACGGGCCGGTCCGACGATGGCAACTTTAACCAACGGGCAGGTGGACGGCGCGGTGCACGCTGTCGCTGTGGTCTCCGCCAGCACCAACGGGCTCGTGAACGGATTAAGCCACAGCCACAGTCCGGTGGGCTGCCCAGCCACCATCCCCATGAAGGACCACGATGCCATCAAACTCTTCATTGGGCAGATCCCCCGCAACCTGGACGAGAAGGACCTCCGTCCCCTCTTCGAGGAGTTCGGCAAAATCTACGAGCTGACTGTCCTGAAGGACCGCTTCACGGGCATGCACAAAGGTGGGTTGTGCCCCTCTTTCCTCAGACAACTACGGCTCGACTTGTTTCTGTTGGTGTGAAATCTGTCGCGCGCGCCGCGTGGGAAGCCCAAATCGTGCAGGATTTGATGGGTAGACCCGCGCGATTGTTCGGAAATTGTGCAAATTGTCTTTCTTCCAGGCTGAAGCCTGAGTGACTCCGTGCGTGTTGTGTGTCGGGATTTGTGTCACACACAAAAAAAAGGGATATTTCTTCTTTTATCCCCCTTGTCATCGCTTCTTCAATTCTGTGCATCATCCCCTACCACACTAAGTAAAATGCGAAAATGACGGGAGGTGTCACGAATCGGGAGTCACGACTGTGTGCGAGTTTAGGGGGACGTCGGGAGGAGCGGTGTGCTTGTTTGGGCAGGAGGGAGTGCGCGGGAGGGCTCACACATCTCGTCCGGCGGTTGTAAATGTGCTTTCATTCACGACCGTGCTAAATCCAAGCCATTAACCTCACGTTGCAATAACGGGGAGGCTGTGTTTGATTGCCCACAGCACCGTACACGCTCTTGCCCATAACTCTGTGTGTGTGTGTGTGTGTGTGTGTGTGTGTGTGTGTGTGTGTGTCAGAGGAGGGGGCGCGCGTGCGCGTGTGTGCGCAAGAGTGCAACACAAGAGGAGCAAGCTTATGTTTATATAGTACAGTCTTGAAGCTTTAAAGAGTTGAAAATGCAGATTAAACTGAAAATTAGGATTGGATGAACTTCCTATTAAAACATATACGTGTACAGGAATACTACAGAGCTGAAGATGGATACAAATGCACATACATCACTTCACCCCTTTCTTATGTTTTGGGGTTTTTTTCTCTCAAGGGAAGAGTCATTCTCTGTAAAGCACCTTCTAATGAAAGGACACTAATTGATCTGCTATACTCCCAGGGGAGCAAAGTACATTTACAATGAGCTATCACTTTTTCAGATCCCCCCCACCCCACATAAACAATGCCTGACATGCATGACATCATGTGTCAGGGAATGATTATGATATACAAATAATTCCAGAGGGCGTAGACTGTCTGCAGGCATGGGGAAAACCAAAGAGGTGGAGAAGGAGAAGAGGGGGGGTCATCTTTTATTAATAGCCCAGCTTTAGTAGAGACTCCCTGTTGGACAGTTAATCACCAGTGGCCCTAGAACTATAGGCACGGCTCACCGGCTGATTCTAAGCACTGTCTTCTCACCACGATATACAGCCCTGCTTCCCGGGCTGGACCCTCGCTTTCATTAGCGAGCCCCCACTGTGCTCATATTTTAACTAGCTGGAGGCACCAGCTAGTCCCTGGCTCACCAGCTCACCGGCTCACTGCAAGCAAGCAGCTTGAAGGCCGGGTTCCCTCAACAGAATCCTAACACCCAAGGTTTCACACAGAAGCTTCACAAAGTAGAAGTAAAACACGACACATTCCACAAGTAAGAAGCAAAGTGACTGACTGTATACTGTATTTCATGCTTCTTTTACTTATAACTGTGCAGCATCAGGTATATTGAGCGATCACGGTCTGTAATAGGAGTAAATAAACTGAGATGTAAATATACAAACATTTACTAATAATTCATACTGTGTCTATTTTTCTTTGTCTGGTAAAATGAAAGCCGCATAAAGCCATCTAAACTATTACTGTCGCAAGCTATGTCACATTCAAATAAATGTCCGTCTGGGACAAACAGCCTCCTGCATTTAAAGCTGTTCCCACTGTTTTTCCGTGATTTTCCATGTAAGGTCCAGTTCACCGTTCCCCACTAGCAGCTAATAAATCTTTAGACTCAACAGTGCCGTTTCTACAGGAAATGATGTACATTTTGTACAAATGAAGGGCCCTGCATTCATGTAAGTACATGTTGAGTTATTCCCTGCTCTTCACTGTCCCATTTTCCCTCAGCTCTTTCATCCTGTCTGCATTTTTCAAAGAGCTGCGATAGAGTGGAAAGAGTCAAATCGAGGGTACGATAAACCTTTAAGGTGTGAAGTGCTCCAGTGAATCGAATGCTATAGAAGTCCTTACCAAAATACTCCCCTGTATTCTCCTTTAAACTATTCCCTCCTCTTTTGTCCCCACTTGATGCACTTGCACTGACGTGTTGCACGTTCAGTGACAGTGCGTCACCTTGGAATAAAGGCTGTGGTGGTACAAAGCCTTTGCTTGAACTTGAGAATGTACAGCTAGATGATCAGATGCCACTGCTGTTTTGTCAAATGCCATATACTTGTCATCACTAACAATGTAATTCCTCATTTGAGGATACCATTGCATTAATTTAATGTTACCCAAACAGACATGACACCATTACAAAGAAATAAGCATGGTTTTTAGCTAGACAATAGAGCTTTTTTTTCCAACTATAGCAGGTAATAAAGGGATCCACTGTTCTGCTATGCATCAACATGCCTAAAGAAGAAGCCTTTGCGATGGTAATGCCACCGCTTAAGAAAGTGACTCCTATTATCGCCTTTGTCAGCCATGCATGTGATACTATTGCCATAAACCTCCCCATAATGACTCCATGTATCACTCATAATCTAGTCTTTAGGATTCTGTCCCCTTGGAATGGAGGGAGCGGGGAGGAGCAGGGGACCGGGATCTGAAGAGGCTGGGAACAGGCCCAGGAACACTGGTGCAGGCCTACGTTCTCCCAATGATTTTATTACTCTGCACTCTGTGCTCGAGCCATGCTAATAGAGGCCATTTATAATGGTCACTGGCTGCCGCTATGACTGCTACCAAGCACAACGGGTCTAAGAGGCACGGATTGCTTAGAGAACCAGCCCTGTCTCTTTCCTCAATCTGACAATGCAGTATGGAAGGTGGGGGAAGCATTTAAGACAAGGTGGCGATTACTAGCACTATTCATTCATGATTATGAATGATTCATAATCGCCGGGTCAGCTGAGCCATGACAATATGGGGAAAGACATTTAATAACTGAAGTTGTTTTTGTGTTATGTTTTTTTCTATTGTCACATCTTCAGGTGGTACTGCGTTCCAGGCCAAAACTTTTTACTGCCAGCCCGTTTTTCCCGAGCAAATGCAGCTGTCACTGAGTTTGTTTTACTGCATTTGTTTCATCTTGCACTAATTTAGTGCAAGTAATATAGCGATCCTTTGCCAAGCTAAATACATTAGCAGAGTTCAAGCGGTTCAACTAGTGAGTGCCAGAGAGCCGCTCAAAGTCGAAGCAGGTGTGGAAACTTAATTTAGATCTTGGCCAAGCAGTCCATCTTGACCTGGCAATTGATATAAACAAAATGTCACAGGTCCTTCGTGCAGGGAATATGCTGTCAAAGAAAAACTGTGGTGATTAATGATAATACTTTGGCTGTTGAAGTGTTTTGTAAATCAATATCAAGACTTGTGGAAGTTATTATTTAACCATTAAAGATTTATGTATTTAAAATCAAACAAGAGGCCATACAGTGTAATGACCAGTGGTAATCTGGTTTAAATTTATCCATACTGCTGATGGTTTATGCTGTAGATGAGGGCTATATTCTGGGCTGGTCATAAAGGGAGTTATAGTTCGTTCTGAATGCCTATGGTTTTGATATATCAGGCTTTTTAACTGAATGTGTCCAGTGAGCTGGGGGGGTGCAATTATGGTGCCCAAAACCCAAAGACCCATATTATGTTTATTGCAGGCAATTAGGTGTCAAAGGTTTTCATTAGAGGAGTTCCTTCTGTGAAAAAGGTTTTCATTAGAGGAGTTCCTTCTCTGAAAATAAGAGAGATAAAGAGAGAGAGAGAGTGTGTGTGTGTGTGTGTGTTTTCTTCATCCTGCAGGTCTGCTTTAATGCAGCATGTGTTCCGGCCAAAACATTTCACTCTCTTTGCATCATCCTCTCAGTGGGAGCCCTTTCTCTCCTCTTCCCACATTTGCTTCCTGTGTGTGTCTCTCTGAGTGCACCTCCTCTCCTCCCCCGACCCAGAATCCTCCACTCAGCTCAACTCAGAATGCATGCTCAGGCCCCACATTGTGCCCCATTTTTGTGAAGGCACGAGGCAATCGATTTTGAGTGTTTTGTACGAGAAAAAAGGCAGCGTGTGTCACAGAGGAGGTCGCCTCTTACCAAAGTACACTCCAGCGCCAGCACCACACACCGCCACCCTCTGTCCTGGCAGAGCGCAGACCTGCCAAGCAACAAGAGCGGAGAAAAAAGAGGCGTGGTCAGAGCTGCGAGTACAGTCAGTGAGCCTAATTTGTCAGGAGGGCCATTGTCAAGGCAGCGCTGCCTATGTTGTCCATTATTATTGGAAAGGACTGCCCGGTGGGGGGGCGGCTGACGACCGAGCAAGGGAGCCAGTTAGTCACACTGACACCAAGCCTAAGGGAGGAACACTTGTCCTACAGGGATTAGCATGCTAATAGCAGGGTTGGAGTCATGGGGCCTGTCAAGGAGGTTGAGCCCTATGCCTTGAATGACCTTGGCGGCCCTCTCATTAAAACCACTGACCTTTACATAACAAAAGAAAGACACAGATAATATAGGGACAGTTAACATTTGTGTTCATCTCATTTCGCATCATGAATATTAACTGGAACAAGCTGACAAATCAACACAAATTCCAAAACTTTGGTGAAAATATGAAAGAGAAAAATTAATAATATCAATAATACATGGGGATGTCTTGGAGATACACTACATATTAGAGCTTATAAAGGCTATATTTTCATCAAATCAGATGAAAATTGTTCAGTCAGTCATTTTGTACTGATATCCGGTTCAGGGTCATGGGGCAGCAGTCTGAGCATGGAGACAAAGACACTCCTCTCCCCGGCCACTTCCACCAATTTCTCCAGGGGGAAACCAGGGGGTACAACTCTGAGCTCTTCACCCCATTTCTAAGGCCGAGCTCAGCCACCCAGCGAAGGAGACTCATTTCAGCCGCTTTTATTCGCAATCTCATTCTTTTAGTCATACCCAAAACTCAGGACCATAAGTGAGGGTTAGAACATAGACTGACCAGTAGATCTTCTCACCATAACGGATCGGTTTAGCGTTCACATCGCCGTGCGATGCCATCCCTATCTGTCTGTCAATCTCCCGCTCCATTTTACCCTCACTCATGAGCAAGATCCCAAAACGATTGAACTTCTCCACTTTGGGCAGGAACTGTTCCCTGACCCAGAGTTGGGCAATCCACCCTTTACTGCCTGAGAACCATGGCTTCAGATTTAGAGGTGCTGATCCGCATCCCCACTGCTTCCCGTTCAGCTGCAGACCATCCCAGCACAAGCTGGAGTTCACTGTTCTCGCAGGCCAACAGGATCACGTCATCTGCAAAAAGCAGAGAAGTAATCCTGAGGCCATCGAAACCCGGCTACCTCCATCACTTGGCTGTGACTAGAAATTCTGTCCATAAAAATTATGAACAGAACCAGTGGCAAAGGGCAGCCTTGGCGGAGTCCAACCCTAAACGGGAACAAGTCTGACTCACTGCCACCAATGCCAACCAAGCTCTGCTCCGACAATACAGAGACTGAATGGCCTGTAACAATCTACCCCATACTCCGAGAGCACCCCCCACAGGACCACTCAAGGGACACATTCATAAGGCTTCTCCAGATCAGCAAAACACGTGTAGACTGGTTTGGCAAACTCTCATGTTCCGTCACGAGGGTATAGAGCTGGTAGAGTGTTACACATCCAGGACCAAATCTGCATTGCTCTTGACTGTTACTCAAACCTTGTATTCGAGGTTTGAGTAACAGTCTGTAATGGGAACACAACATCTGGTCCCCGTTCTTAATAAAGGGGAACCACCACCCCAGTCTGCCACTCCAGAGGCACTGTCCCTGATGTCCACTCAACGTTGCAGAGGCGTGTCAGCTGGGACAGCGCTACAACATCCAGAGCCTTGAGGAACTTCGGGCAAAACTCGGGGGCAGATAAGCCTCAGCAACCTCGACCCAAGCAATCAGAGAGCCCACCTTTGAGTCCTAAAGCTCAGCTTCCACCACAGAATGTGTGTTGGTGGAACTGAGGCGATCCTGGAACTATTCCTTCCACTCAGGAAGGATACTCAGCTGAGGTCAGCAGTTCCCCAGCCGCACCATAGACAGTGTGGACAAGGTGCCGCTTTCCCTTCCTGAGCCGTCAAACAGTTTGGCAGAATTTCTTCGGCACTAACCTAAAGTCTTGCTCCATACTCCTCCCACGCCCGAGTTTTTGCCGTCATGACCGCCCAAGATGCACATCGTTTGGCCCGCCGGTAACTGTCAGCAGCCTCCAGAGGCCCATGAGCCAGCCATGCCCTGTATCAAATCATAGTTTGAGGGCTAAAACTTCAGAAGGAAAATGGCCCAGTAAGTATTTATCAGTGCGAGGGTGTGTAGTTGATGTGTGGCACATGGCTCAGAGGGGACGCCAGTGCTGATTTGTGGAGACGCTGAAGTTTTTTGGTCATCGTCAGGTTAGAGGCGCTGCTGATCTCAATACCTTTCATATAGATAGATAGATAGATAGATAGATAGATAGATAGATAGATAGATAGATAGATAGATAGATAGATAGATAGATAGATAGATAGATAGATAGATAGATAGATAGATAGATAGATAGATAGATAGATAGATAGATAGATAGATAGATAGATAGATAGATAGATAGATAGATAGATAGATAGATAGATAGATAGATAGATAGATAGATAGATAGATAGATAGATAGATAGATAGATAGATAGATAGATAGATAGATGGATGATGGATGGATGGATGGATGGATGGATGGATGGATGGATGGATGGATGGATGGATGGATGGATGGATGGATG
>KV751353.1:2239597-2281880 GCA_001698575.1 Mola mola
TGGAATATAAAACAATATTGTAGGGGTGACTATTTGTACTTTATTTCTACTGTAAATTATTAACAAAATAGATTTTCAATTAATATTTATCAGTTTTAAAGATTAATGGTTTTCTTGTGAAAACAAATATTAGAACAGGTAGAACAATTTTAGAAAATTACATTGATTTACTGTATCAAAGAAAATACAACACTTAAGCCATATCGAAATATAACTATGCCAAAAATCTCACACGAGGCTAATTTATACTCTCATATCGCAATAAATATATACAGTATATATATCATATATATTGCCAGGCCTGACTCAGCCTGACTTCACGCTTTCAGCTAATGAAGGTCCCTACTACAGTGGCTTTCAATGAAGAAGTCACAGCATGACACAGCAGCAATATGAAAGATAGAAAGTTTGTCAGAGCTGCTCGCTCTAACTGTGGCCCATTAATGTTTATCCAGCCAAAATGAATTCTTATTACACATTCTACTCCTGCTGTATTCAATTTGCTCCAAACTCCAGCTCATATTTGATGTTCCTTTCCGCTTGTGCCATTTCTTACATTGTTCTCAAGGTCAAGTTCATGTTTTGTAATCGCAGAAAGAAAAATCAAATCATTGTTATTACCTTGCGAAACAGACACGTGCACTTCCGATTGAATGTTTTGTCCGTACACAATTGGCTCACATACACCCAACAAATCATTCGACTCTGGAGATTTATGGTTCATAGAAAGTTGAATTGATGTTTATTTTCAACCAAATTGCTAAACATAACTCAAAGTGGCATATCTGGGTCTGCCTGCTGGGAAACTCCGAAGCAGAGATTACATGAGACGTGTACTATTTGTCCCAGACAGAAAGCACGTCAGAGACTGAGCAGCATGTGTGACTTGTCAGGCCAGACACACATTTAGCCTCCTCTGCATACAATATCCTATGCTCCACGATGACTGCCAGGTTTTGAGTATTCCTGATTCAATTCACTCTCTCCCCATCTCCCTTCATGCCTATTTCATGTCCTCCAATTAAAAATGCACCACGTTGACTTGTAAAAGGAAGGTGGGAATGGAAGTTAGGGCTTTTCAAAGATCTCTCTCAATTATTCAGGGCCATCTTTGATTCAGAAAATGGAGGGGGATTAATAAATCATATGGAAGTTTTGGAGGGTTCAGGTACCTAATGTAACGCAAGATGTTCCGATAAAAAACAGCACAAGTCTCAACCAAAAAATAAGCACTTGTTGTCAATCAGACTTAGCAAGTTTTGACTCCAAGAGTTAACATCTTACATTTAAACCACTATCTCTTTAGGAGAAATGAAAGATATCTAAAGTCACAAATCAGCTCAAAGAAGATTTGTAATTGTTCCACTTTTTTATTAATGAAATGCATTTAGTTGGCACATTTCTAGATGACATATGATCAGCCTTGAATTTGTATTTGTCTCTTGATGCCCGTTGGGTCATTTCATCTTCATTTCCCCAAAACAGTGCAGATCAGCTCCTTTTTCAGATAATTCCGGTATTGCACGGAAGGAAAGTACATCAAGGCTCTATCCTATTCTGCTAGTTGGACAGCAGATAGACCAAAACATATCGCTGCAGAGGGAGATGGTGCAAAAGTGCATAAAACGACAAGGAGCTCAAGACAGAGCGAGGGAGAGAGAGTGAAAGGAGGGAGAGGGGGAAGGAGAATTAGCGAGATATTGAAACAGGGATGATGTAAGAGAATGCGTGAAAAGAGGCGAGGGAGATCCATGGTGGAGAGTTTGCATGTGTGTGTGTGTGTGTGTGTGTGTCTGTGACAGAGAAAAAATATCAAGAGGCAGAGCAGTACACAAGAAAGAGAGCAGAGATTATAAAGAGAGGCGCAGACTAAAAATGGAGGCACGTTCTGTGACAGGCACAGAGTGAGCAGAAAGGGAGTGAAAAGGAAAAGTGGAGGACAAGAGAAGTGTGAAAAACAGGAGTAATAGAAAGAGTGAGGGAGTCCCAGAGACAGCTGTCGCCCTCGATGGCCCTGACAGATTGATAGCTTCTGGCCCAGTTCCATGCCAGGCTCTGACCCCTCCGTCCTCTGCTGTAATTTATAGGCTGCGTGTTGCCAGATTTAAGCACCACTCTGTGGTCATCATGGCTAGAGAACGGAGAATGACCTTCTTTGGATGGGAGCAGAATTAGACCCCTGCCGCTGCCAGCAACCCGGGGGGTAAATAAGCAACTGCTCCGCATATTAGACTCGTCTGTGACATGAGCGTTAATGGGATGGCTTTTAGTGAAGATTTGTCTAACGCCGTCTTTTTCTGCACATAGTAGCTGCAGGACTTTCTTCATGGATTTCAAAAGGGTTTTAGTTTTTGCATATATGTGCGCGCATGTAAAACACAAATGAATCAGTAAAGCCACACAGCAGCAGAGAGCTCGGCTTGGGTGACAGTGGACCTCTAGATTTTGATCTAAACAAACCATTTTTGTTATTCTTAAGTAGTTTGCAGTTCTTCCAACAACTAAATACAAGATCTACGAGGTTGTCTCCAGATCTCTCTTAATCATTGAATTGGTAGGAAAAAGAACAGTACAGTGCTGGAATCTGATCAGCTGTTTGAAGGTCAAATCTTATTGGTAAACTTTTGTGACAAGTTAGTTGAGGTCTAAAAAGTGCTCAGATTTTTCCAACACTTAAAAGTAAATCAGTGCATTAGAACTATTGATACATTAATTTGTGAGTATCGGTAACATCAGTGAAGCGGGTAAAGATAAAGTGCTCATTTTAGCTACTTTTGATTGTGCTGGTTTCTGCGCGTTTGTTTCTGTCTGTGCTTCTCTCACTGGTTTGAACAAGGTGGCGCTTCAATACAAGAGGCAGAAATATTCATATCAGAATCTACAGTAATGAAGGTTGTTCCATTGTTTGCTCATGTCAGTAGGCCAAACCCTGAGGGAATAATAACCTAAAATCTCTCAATAAATCCTCTAATCTCTTTTCACTCTGGCAGAAAACTGGACGTGAGACTCCATCTTATTAGAAAGGGATTGTTAAAATATTGGTTCTTTAAGGAATCGCCTGAGAAGTTTCACCGACCGATAGTCTAACCGACACTCAGTTTGTGAAAATTACTTTTCCAGAATAGATTGTTGCTCTCAGAAGTAAGTGAAGCACTTTCTAGGTTTATTGATATAAAACTAAGGAGATGAGGAGCAGAAGGTACATAATCTCAGAAATTCAAATTTTTGCTCATTAGATTCTGTAGCCATTAAAATTAATTTGAACCTGACTCTCGGTGAGATGCTAATACACCTTGTATAGAATACATTCTCTTAAGAATGTGAACGTTTAATTTCTTCAGTTTATTGAACAATTTTTAATTTGATTGTGACAAGTTCATAAATTAATTCTATTTTGCATTTTTACGGCTGAATTAACTGCTTTGGAACAAGTATTTTAATTTTGTTTTCTTGTTTGTTTGTTTGTTTTTTTATTTTGCCATCCAAAAACGCCCAGACCCCATTGACTCGGAGGGCTGGCCCAGCTGCATAAAGAAAGATAAGGTTCTGGCTAAGTCAGGCATTAACTTTGTACAGATTGCAGCCATGAATTGAGTGAACAGAACAACACAAGTTTGCACAGTGGTTTTTTAGTAAGCAAATTTAGCCTCGTGTGTATCCGGAGTGAAACGTCTACCAGACTATCTTGTCTGGCAAGCTGGTGGGCTCAGCTGGGTTTGTTCTCAGCCCTTCAGAGTTTTACCTCAATGCACAAATCAGCCCAGGGAATGATCTGGACAGAAAGCCTTCAGCAAATTATTACAGATTTGCAATTTAATGGCTTCTGAGGTCTCTCCCAGCCCCAAACAGGTTCCCAATGAGACAGAGCCTATTACTTTGGTCCTTTAATCACAGCACAGGAGATGGGAATACTGGCCAAAGCTACACTCTTGACGTGGAATGATTTCATGTGGCTTATGGATAGAGACAGAGAAGTCTGCCTGGGAGTCTGAGCATTAGGTTTGTGTTTGTGTGTGCAGAAGAGAGGAAAGACAGCCTGAGAGAAAGAGAGAGAGAGAGAGAGAGACTACTTTCCTCTGTGGATTGTTTATCAGTACCACAAGGACGCACAGGCGGCAGCAATTAATTTGGCATGGGCCGTACCCGAAGCTATAAAACAAAAACAAAAAAATACTTTATAAACATAACGGAAAAGTAATTTTGTTATGTTCCAGAAATATTTTTAGTGTGGTTTCATTTTAGGTATTGTGTGAAGTTTCTAGTCATGCTTCATTAAAACCCTCCAATCTGAATGACGGTTGTAATTTATAAGTTTTGAAAATATCAGTTTGTGTTTGGGTGATTCTACCTGATTTACACTGCTAAACTGAGCTTTTATATACTATGAGATGGCAAATATTCTGCTTGTAAATCAAAAATAATTTGCTTGCGATTCCTTATTCCATATATTAATCTGCAGCTGGTTCCAAAACTAAATGGATGGATTTCCAAAACTTCCCATTATGGCGGGCGGAAAGAACGTATTTTAGATTGTGATGCAACCTTTGTGATACTATTTGCTACAGACAAATGATAAGCTAGTCTTTTTCCCATAGCTGTAGTTACCCTGATTAATATGCCATCGGTGCAAAATGTAAAAACAATCAGTCCAATCGGCCTTTCACTGTCCCAAATTTGTCCAAGAAGGAAGGAAACCAAGCTCTCGAAATGAGCTGGATAAGAGTGACTGCCAAAGGGGATGAATATATATAATTATCTGTTGCTGGAGTGCCGACAAAATAAACTGAAATGTATCTATTGAAATGTACTTGTTTATCGAAAGTAAACTTTGCGTGCCAAAGGCCCCAATAGTCAAAGGAAAACAAAACCTCCCCTCAACCTGCGGTCGGAGAGACGCAGGTATCTCCAAAGCCTTTTAGAACGTGCGTTTGCCCAACACTATCTGTTTGGGATTAGAAACTACTTAATGCACTGATGTTAATATGCTAATGTGTTAATGTTCTGTTTGAATTGTTAGGTGATTTAAGAAATGGCTTGCCGCCGTTTTGTTGGTCTTGCGCATTGACACGTTAGAAAGGACGGATAACTGTGTTTACTTTGCATGTGGAAATCCCTGAATGCCTTTCATCTGTCCTTCCTAAAGCGACCAGTGGTCCATGTTAGCTTTGCAAACATCTTAATTGTGTTAAATGGAGGAAAAAAAGGGGGAAGATTAAAAGCCATTAATGTGTGTTGTGTGAGGGTGTTGCTTTTGTTCACTTTGGCAAAGCAGAGTTTCACCTTGAAACTCGGTGCACACCGCAAACATTGTCATTGTGTCGCGTTCTCACTGTTTTAACGCCGTTAGAACGGCTTTTTCTCGTCTTTGCATTTCTTTTTGTGATCGCCATCCTTCTTACTCTCTTTGTGGGTCCCCCTGTTTTCTTTCATTCCTCCTCTCTCCTGCTTTCCTCCTTTGTAGCACTGCTCCCCCCTTCTCTGTCTGTCTGTCTAAGCATCAGATAAGCTCACTGGGGGAGACTTTAGAGGACTCTCCATCTGTGTATAAATAGCTCTGGATGAATTATTGAGGGACCTGGGGTTGCTAATAATCCCGCAGGACCCATCTGACAATGACACAGAAGATGGAGGGAAAACAATTACGGAGGCTTTCTCCTTCACAAGTGTGGGAATGGAGTTGGGGGAAGTGGGGGGATTGACGGCCTTTGGGAGCCTCCTCACAGGGCCCAACATCTTGGCTAATAAACCCAATTAAGTCTCCAGAATCAATCGTAGCCCTGGGGGCGTCCTCTCTCTTCCTTCCCTGGACGGTGTGCAACAACAGGAAGTGCAATGATTCATGTTCCCCCTTCTGTATTTGGATCATCCTCTCATCTCCATCTTGCAGGTTGGCAAGGCGGACGGGACAGGACAGGATGTCCGCCGAGGCAGGATAATAGGACAGGGAGAGGACAGGAGGAGAGAGGAGAGGAGAAGTGCACGGAGGAATATTAATGGGAGTGTTTATCCTGTAAGTGTTTTACCAGGGGCAAGAGACATGGGACCACTCCCATGACAGAATTAAAGCACTTTGTCTTCTTAGTGATACACGATTCACCTGTAGACCATTTAGATTTGTCTGTGGGATACTGCTGACTTTTAATTTAATGACTTCCAGTAAACAGAGCCACATAAAACCATGAAAAGAATGTCAAGAAGAAATCTGTCATTTATTGAAAGAGATTTTTTTGTTTTTTTAATTCCCAATACCAAAACGAATTTTTTTCAATTCCGAATGAATCCTCATCACGTTAAAAGATCACTACAGCATAATAAAAATTAAGACAAAGTAGCTGTTGAAGCAAAAGTAAAATGAATAAATAAGAGGGCTAGGAAGTTAAAACCTTAAAGTTCATGTATTTTTTGATCCACTTCTTCCTGTGTTGATAACATCACCTCTGGTCATTTGTCATGAGGCGCAGAATTCTCAGGAATACTGTAGTTCTACTAGCTCTACTGGGCTGTTTCTGTCCATCCAGTGTACGTGAGAGTCAGAGCAACTGACTGACCAATCACTGAAGAGAGGAAACAAGACATCCAGGTTTGAATTCTACTTGGTCATGTTTTTGTGTCATTTTAACATGACAAAAATGCTTTTTAGAAAACAAGGAGAAGAATTTGTCAGCCGTTCATTGTTATGTAAGTCAGCATCAGTACATTTCCCGGACTGTCTAACCTGTCAAGTGATGGTACAGACTCTCGGCTCGTGTTAGGAGTCAACCCACCTTTAATAATTGATCATGTGACAAGCTAAATTTGGGTGTCCTCGACATTTCCTGACAAAATGGCAGCGGTAGGATGACAGTGAGGCAATCCGTCTACCTGGATGTTTGGGGGACAGGACAGGGGGTGTTCACATGTATCTTTTGTCATCATGTGGGGTTTAAAGTGTGTGTAAGAATGTGTCTCACGCCACATTGTAAGTTTGTGACGCGAGTGCTCGAATGTCACATGTGAGGCCAGTGAGAGTATGCGATAGCGTACAAGTTGGTGCGCGTAAATGTGCGTGTGCTCGTGTGGGATCTCCATCTCAAGCCTGGAGGGACGGAGTTGGAGCTGAGTGAGGTGGTGGCCTGGGGAGGCGGTGGCGGGACGACACCGTACTAATGATGCATTTTCTACATCATTGATTCCGTGGCTCTGCTCTCCAGTAAATCCTTCACATGCAACACATTAAAGCTGGCCCTCTTTCCTCCCTCGCCAATCGATTAGCACAGCTTAGAGATGGCCACTCTGGGAAGCAGGACGAGGGACGGGACCTGTAATCTTCAGGGACTCTCACAAACAAACACACACACACACACACACACACACACACACACACACACACATTTACAGGTGTTTATTCTTTCCTGCGCGTTTTTTGTCATGGAAAATATTTTTTGACATAATCTCGCTGTGGCTCCAGTGTGAAAGTGCATCCGAGTGTATGGGAAAATGTTCACTTTGCATGCTGTTAATACCTGTAATCTCTGGATTAAGGCATGCATTTTAATATGGAGGCTGTCCAACTCTCTTGGTCTGCTTCAGCTTTATTTATTTATTTATCCTTTATTAATGCAGCCTCCTCCAGTTACCACTGCATTCAGATATCGGAGTTTTATATGCTGTAAAGTAATTTTATAAGCTTTTATTGCCATAAATCAGGATATTTGTTATGTCTTCACTAGTTGCCCAAACATTTTTCCGGCATCCTCTCAGCAATTGGTTCAGGTATATTTCAATGCGTCTCTGAAAACTAATATCCAACACCCCCAGAACACATTCATTTGGCATGATGACATAAAAGTTTTGCAGGAAATGCCCAGTTATAAAAAATTATTTGACACCCCCTGGTCAATCAGTATTCACCCACAATACTGTAATACAGCATAATAACTTTTATATGACGATTTTCATAGCTTCATCTCAGAGAGTAATTTAGTTATAACTGGAGCGACTATTTTTCTACATTACTATGTCCTGCACTTTTTAGAATTGGGAAAAATGCAGCAGATGTACAGCAACGCTGCCCCTTAGAGTTTCATCACCAGGTTATTAACTTTTGCTCAGTCTTTTCTCGCTCTCTCAGTTCCCTCAGTGACGTGCTCAATGCGCGTTTCTATATTACAGATTGCTCGTGTACCCCTGAAGTCAGGACTAAGGGATCTGCATAACGTCGCCTATAGGAGAGCAGGGACTGCTATTATACTCCATTATAAATGAATTCACCCTCCTCTTTCATAATACTGCCCCGTAGTTCTGCCTCACTCCGCTGAAATAATATCATACTTAAGACCAGCATTCATTAGTCTCGGAAACAGCTCCTGAATTTTTAAGGCCTGTTTTACACAATGAAAAAAAAGGCTTGATGTGGTCTCCGAACAGTAATACAGTTTATTTTCCCTCCGTGTTTACACAGAGTACAGTACCGTTCCAACTGTGGACTTCAAAATGTTATTTATTTAGTCAGGGTTTACAGCCGCTAATTAAAGATTTTAGGATAATATGGGGAGAAAGTTTCTAAAGTCCTTGGTTCTGTCCCCTAAAACATCTTCAGCTCCTTGTTTGTTTTTGTTTTTTTTATTGTGAGCAATGATCTGAAAGGCCAACGAATGTGAGGAGAATATGAGGGACGGGGCTCACTTTATTGAATTACTAGAGGAAATAGAGGAAATTCAAGAGGCAATACGTAACTTAGACTTATCTGTTGTTTAAATTCTAAACATTTGAGCACATAATGTAACAATACCTCTAGAGAGACATTTTCACAGAGATACTATACATATACAGGTTGAACATTTGGGTAAAACTATCATGATACCACAATATCTTTTTGGGCCTCTTTACATGGCATTTATCAAAATATTTCTCAAAAATGTTGGGACTGGGCAACATAATTAAATCTGAAAATTATATAATTTTACTGTAATGCATTTTTTTACCACAGGAACTGACAGCACTTGTACTATATCACCGTATGATAATATCTAAAGTTTTCTCATATCATGATAACAGCATGTAATGTGTATATTGGCCAGCCAGGCTCAACACGTGGTAGAAAAGAAAAAAAAAAAAACCTTCATTGATGTTTTTTTCTTTGCAACGGCTGTTAGTATTTCATTTGCAGGAGTAAAAACTCACTGCATTGCACTGAATAGCAACAATCGCGTGGCTCACACATTCTGTCCCAGTTACAGTGGTTCAAGGGCAACTATATCGCTTTTGAGTCAAAAGCTCTTTTAATATGAAACCTATTAGTATTCCTCTTCTGCACTCAGTGGTACTCATTGTCACCATGTGACTAAAAGACCAAGGCTTTATGTGCTATTTCTCTCAACACAATAAGTTAAGAATTTTTGTCTTTACACTGACCCGTTTAAAGAGTGAATTGAGGAGTGGTATCTAAGCCGTAGCACTCGCCAAAATCCAGTTGGAATGTTCTTGTCTTAAGGTCAATCTTTTAAAAAGAGAGAAAAAAAAAAACATTCTTCTGTTTATTGAGCAAAGGCTGTCCTTGGTCAAACCTTTCAGGCAGAGATAAGTGCTAACAGAACTGAGGTATGGGGCGACGGGGAGATTTCTATTGACTGACTGAAATTGGACAGCATCAAACAAAGTTTCACGCCAAAGTTTTCCGAGGCAGCGTTCCAGGGCTGTGCGGCGTGGAGTCTCAGCCGCGCCGCGGATAAAGCTTTTTAATGCTATTGACTCTTTTTAGGCTCTTACCAAGATGTTCTGAAATATTTAAATGATCACTGGGAGTTTCTCCCCGTCTGTGGCTGGGAATAAAAGGGTAGAGCGGAAGGAAAGAACTTTTTATGTCAGCCTTTTACAATCCCTGAATTAATAGGCACAAGATAATTAGAGAATTCTGTGCAATAACATTGTCCCCAAGCTGTCTGGCCTTGGGTGGCGTCAGGCAATGCATGTATGGGTCCAGTAACGCTGCAAAGCACTAATTCACAAAAAGATTAGTAGTTTTACTTTTAGTTCAATCATAATTAGTTTCAGAGGAAAACTTGTACATTTGAGTGTTCCCGCTGAGGGCCAAAGCCACCACTTAGGACACAGAGGTCATAGTCTCTGGATTGTTTGGGGAGTTGGGGGTTTTATTGACCCCAGGAGTTAGTAGTCTTACACATAAAATATACAGTGGGAAACTAAATGTCTCTCTATACGACTTGTCTTTTGAATCATCTTCAGTAAGTTGAATTCAATATGATAACAGGAAAAAAGGAAGTAAATGAACGCAAAGCTGGATGATATAAAATCAACATTTGCAGGAATACCCTAATCAAAGTGTTTATATGACTATATATGAAATGATTACAGCTTGGTTTGTAATGACACAACCACAGAGATTAATCCCACGGCTCTGAAGTTCCACTCATTATTGTGTAGCATTTTCACACTGATTAAAGGTACGATGTGTAACATTTATTATAGAGTCTAAGGCAAAAGTCACCAAAAAAAGTGTAAAAAGCATTTCTGAAGGCTCGAACTGCCAAAGCAATCAGTATTTTACCCAGGAGTAAAGCTCAACAATCTTAGAAATGTAAACAAAAGTTTCAAAAGAACCTCACCGTATACTAAAAACTCACAGGAGCATTTAGCTGTTCGAGACTGAGATACTACAGTGAGACGTCACTGGACACCACTAACACAGCATAAAGGAGAGTGAGAACTGGGTTTACAGGAATCCAAATAAATGTACACGATCATCTGCTTCACCATTGGTGTTAATTTATACATTTATTTATACAAAACAATCCAAAATGTCCAATCCAAAGTATGGCAGGTTTCTAAAAGCAGAAACCTCCTGGCTTACAACCCGCCAAGGCTAAAATATATAAAACACTACCTGCAGTTGTTTCACAGTTTGTCATGTTGATGAAATCCAGGCCCAGATATTACAATTGATTTTAGTGGCATCCAGTTCATTTGTTATTTCCCCCAAAGAGATAATGTTTCCAGCCCATTTGTTCATTTGCTCATGTTTGTTTCGCAGGATTAGGAAAAAGCTACTTAACTGATTTCAGCAAAAGTTGCCAAAGAAGAACCCACAACATTTTGGTTTAGGAATTTGGACATTTAATTTAAGGGAACTGTTTGGCCTCGGTGCTCCTGTTTAAACCTGCTTTAGCTCACGTTTTCCAATATATTGAACCTACCTACATATCAATGGGTTAAAAAAAGTACAGAATATGGAAACACAGTAGTTTCTTAACAGCCAGCTTGTGGGAAAACTATCAGCGAGAGCTCGTAAAGGAAAACTTTCTCAGACCTACCAGGGTCAAGTCTCTATGTGGTCCCACTTAGCTGTTATTTAAATGAGGCCAGGTGACAGTTGGTGGATTTCACCACTGAAGCTCGTGACTTTTTTTTTTTCTTCCCCCACCAGTAAATATTCACAGTCTCCACTGTTCCCTCGCTGCTTTCTTTCATCTTCTCTCCTTCTCCTCTCTTCATTCCCCTCTCTCAGTGTCACTCTCTTCCTGTTTCTCCCTCTCTGTGGGTGTGTGTCCCTTTAGGGTGTCTGCAGCGGTTGAGATAAGAAGCGAGTGTAGGACACAGGGGGATGGTGTTCACAGAAGCTAGGTGATCTTATCTCCTCTCTCTCCCCCTCTCACCGAGCATCCCTCACTCTTTCTCCTCTTCTTTCCCCCTCTTTCTTTTTGCTTCCGTGCCCTCCTTTCTATCTTCCCCGTCCCTCTCTCCCTCTCATCTCATGCGCACACACTTTCTCAGATCCCCTCAGCGCTGCTGTTGATTTGAATTTGAAGTGATGGGAAACCAAATTGGCAGCATTGACAGCAGAAACAAACAGCTTATCTCTCTCTCCTGGGCCAATACGGGTCTTAGTCAGATACTCGAGCCGCTGCCAGCATCTGACTTGTGACAATGATGATAAATTGAACGTTTGTTGACTGTCACTTTTCATGTGTGTGTGTATCTGAGTGCATGAGGCCATGTTAGCATCTATGCATGAGTGCTCGCCCCCTCCATGTGAACACGCTCGGCTGGAACGTGAATAACTAGAAAAAGTAGGCATAACTTTTTGGAGATTAGATGTACCCTGTACTTCTTTTTTTAAGTTTTATTTTTGTTTTATTTTGCTCTACTTGCTAAAATTGCAGGTTTATTTACTCAACAGTTTGCTGATGAAGATTTTACACATTGAGTTTATAAAGTATGATACATTGTTTTAGATTAAATCTCCCATTAAACACCAATAACAAAAAGGTGAGTCCTTCAAAAAAAAAAAACTTCAATCAACTATCATCATCAAGCCATTTTAGTCCTTAAATTTACTAGATCTGTGAGGTAAATGGTGTTGGGGATGACACGCAACAAAAGAAATCTGTGACTGGACCTACAGGGGAGATGTTGCAAGTACATGGTTAACATTTTTAACTCTTACATCACCAGGAAGCCTCCAGCTACCACCACTCACCTTAAGGCCATGTGCTGCAAGAGTGAGCAAGAGTGTGTGAAAATGGGCAAAACATTTACAAATAAGCAAATTTAATTGATAATTTTTTGAAACTTAAAAGTATCAATGGCTTCTTCTGGGTCGCAAGATTTTTATACACATACAGTATATATAAAAAAATGCATATACGTGTTTTTAAATGTTAATAGAGTTTATAGAATTATACATGTCATACATGCACATTTGGAGCCTAAAGACACGTTTCCGCCACGGTACGCTCATTACAGAGGTGCATTTCCACTGGCGGCCGTAGCATTACCTGGTACGTAAGTAGCATGACACCATAGAAATGCCATACGACCAGCATTTCCTGTTGTTTCTTGTCGGCACATGACTGTGTATCACACAAAATAGACAGACAGGCCGCACACCGCAAAGAGAAAAGGCGACTTAAGCCTCTCAGCGAAGTGATAATTCTGTGGACCGATCAGCAGTACTGCATTACCCCTTTATGTTACAGTATAGTTCTGGTTGGTACCACAAGCAAAGGTTGACAAAAGTTTAGCGATTCTGTTGTTTCTGTGATTGGACTGGTGATTGGAAAAACAAATGAAAGACATTGTCAGTAAACATTCCACTGAAACATTCACCGTAAACATTCCGCAAACATGACATGACAGCACATCTCTTGTCATGACTATTGTTTTGCGTGTCCTCCCTACACTTGTAAATATAATCTCTGGCTAGCAGGGTAAGTGTAAGGCAAACTGGCGTCCCTCATTGGGAGGGCTGGCAGAGGATATGTTACAGAAAGGCTGGAGCATCAATGTATTAACTTAACCTACGTAAAGAGTTTGAATTTTCACCATATCAACAATCACGGTATAACTGATTTTTCAACATTTAAACCACCTGCCTGGTTTTGTATTAATGCCGACAAAACAATTCTGACCCAACAAGGAACCTCTGAGATGTCCTGGGGTACCTGGCAACAAGACGTTGGGCAGCAGATCTTTTGGGGGCCTTGCAGGGGTGAGAAATGCTCGATTGTTTGGGGATCAGAGGAGTCTGGGGAATCTTTGTTGTAGTATGTGTCAAAGTTACATCTGCAGCGATGCCAGCAGACCGTCGATTAATGTTGGTGTACCAAAATGCATCAGTAGCAATTAATTTCAAAAACACACGATGTACTAATATAGCACTGGAATAATAATGCATTCTTTACATTGTGGGATGGCACTGCTGGATCTATACGCTGGATGTTACGGCTGCTTGTGCTCCATACATGCAAGCGAGTGTCAGGCATGTGAATCAGAGGCTCGTGTGCGTTTCCTGCGGGACGCCGTCAGCGAGTAGCGTTAACACGACAGGCCCGGAGAGGACGACGAGGTAGCCAAGCTGTCACTGGCCAGCTCTCACTTCACCTAATGAGGGAGAGGCCTGTTAATTAAAAACACACAACAGGCGGAGCGCCCCTGTGTCCCGCCATCAGGACGACCCGGGGTTAAAGACGCGGAGCTGAGTGGATGAGAGGAATGCTGCCTCTACATACAGTGCACAGTGCTGCCCTCAATAATAAATAGCCCCCAGTATGCAAGAAGAACAAAGCAAAGCATAACTAGGATGAGCTATGGGGAGGGTGCTTTCTCTAAACTGCACTGTGTTTGTACTTTCCGGCTGGGGGGAGGGGTCTGTGATAATTGTCTGCTCAGCCCTTGATGTTCCCAGAACAAACTGTGGTACTTTTCTCTCTTTGGGCCCGCGTGAGTTGCATGGCAGGAGGGAACAGTTTGTCATCGTCTGCAAAGGAGACATCTGTGACTCAAGAATGAAAAATATATTACTAAATAAATTACTCAATGTGCGTTAGGAGTTTATTTTTTCATGTCTTGTTCACTTAAAAAAAGGCTTCAAAGGACTGACTGATTACTTATTGTGTATGATTTTTATTTTTTTCATGGAAAGACTTCCAGAGCCTTAACCAGCACAGGCAAGCAAAGTACCAGAATTCAGTATGAAGAATATTTGCCTCAGATTGAATCGTTCCACTGCAGCCTTTTGTGCGATTGCCTTTGCAAGTGTTTTATTAAACTGTCAAACAGATGAATCATTAGCCTTGATCTGCAGATTGACAGTTTGTCAGCTCTCTGACAGTGGCGTGCGCCTCACTGTCAACAGGGGGTGGCGAGGGAATGGCGTACATGTTCCCTGTGGCTTCTTCTTCTATTTCCTTGCCTCCTGAGACTCCATCTTCCTTCCACCCCCACATGTCAGCCCAGGTGTTAACAAAACTGAGGATTGTGGGTAGTCTTGTAACATATGGAGCAGAGAGACAGCGAAATGAAGGGTGGAGGGTAGGAGAGAGAGAGAGAGAGAGAGAGAAAAGCTGTCAGAGAAATGTCTATCGCTGTCACAGCAGCCAGAAGAGCGCGATGGACAAATGGATAACTGCTATTTCAGACTGCCAGATAGGAAGCTCATTCCGAGTTGGATGCACTCTGCAGGCAGAACGGCCCTCATGCAACACACTGCAAAAACTGTGGCATCTCCAGGAGCCGCAGTTTCTTTGCCTCACTCTCGTGTCGTCTTCTGACCGTGCTGCTCTTCATTTTGTGTGGATTGCGCTCGTGTAGACAGGAATGTTCCGTTTATTCAGAAATACCGCTCACTCGCACAGGCTGAACACACACACACACACAAACAGGGGTGATTTCCCAGTGTGGCCATGTGGACAGAGTTTCAGAGCTATGGCCGCAGGCTGACTCTGCGTGAGCGTGTGCGTGTGTGTGTATGAGGTGTTTTTTGGCAATTCACTGATGATTGGTACAGTTCTGTCCCCAGTTCATATAACATATTTATCTCTTATCTCTTATCTCTCTCTCTGTCTCTCTCTCCCTTGCTGTATTTCAGGCTGTGCCTTCCTCACCTACTGTGCCAGAGAGTCGGCCCTGAAAGCCCAGAATGCACTGCACGAGCAGAAGACCCTTCCAGGGGTAAGTCACACGCAAAGAACGCCACGTCGACCCAAGAAGCAAAACCTTCCATAAACGCATCACGGATTCACTCCGACACAAACACACGCACGCACGCAGATGCTCGTTTTTAACATATAATGCCTTATATTTATTTCAAATCAAAGGGGACTGACTGCCTTTGCCATGCTTGTCATGTATTGTTTATCACTGGCTGTACACCAGACTTGAGCACAGCCCTTTTTTCCCTTAAATCTCTCTCCCCCTCTCTCCCCCTCTCTTCACTTTGACAGTCTCACACACAAACCCACAGGGAGAAACCACGCACCGCATCACATCATAGCCACACTATTTATAGTCCCTCTTCCACGTTGTGTGTGTGGGCAAGCGTGTGCACGTACGCTCACGTGCGCGATCCGCATCATGGCCCCGCACTGGCAGCGACATGTGTCGCACTGTGCGTCGCGAATACGCGCGGCGGCGGCAGCTGTTCACGCGCTGCGGATGCCGCTGGAAGCAACGCGCGTCCCGCGGTTACGCTCCCACTGACGCACGCTGCCAGTAAAGAGGAATCGTGTGCGCTGTAAGCATTTTTCTTTTACACGATTTCGCGATTGCGCGCTTCTGTGCGAGTTTTGCGCATGTCTGTGCTTCGTGTGCGTGCGCGCGCGCGCGTGAGGAAGTTTTGATGCTCGGTTTTAATGACGCCTCCAGGGAAGCTGACAGTCGCCGTGTTGAGCGCGCAGCCTTTGATGTGAGTGATTATGACATCACAGACGTGCAGCCGAGGAGAGCGGAGGAGTGGGGATCCGTGCTCTCAGGTTTTTCTTTTTCCTCATCCCAGTGGCATATTATTCAGAAAGAAAGAAGGAGAGAGAGAGATTAAATATTTGGCCAAAACCAGAATGCGTGTTTGTGTTCACACAAAATGTTCTGCGGATTGATGTTTTTTGCCTTTGCCTTGCTTTTTTTTTTTTTTGACATGGACCAGAAGACACCGGCACGGAAACAGTTTTGTGTGT
Organism: Mola mola; assembly: GCA_001698575.1. Classification (NCBI taxonomy): domain Eukaryota; kingdom Metazoa; phylum Chordata; class Actinopteri; order Tetraodontiformes; family Molidae; genus Mola; species Mola mola. The sequence goes on from KV751353.1 coordinate 2,256,046, forward strand.
GTGTGTGTGTGTGTGTGTGTGTGTGTGTGTGTGTTTTAATCATCCTTAAGGTAAAGAAACTGTATTTGGCTTCACACTCTACACAGTAATGCATCGACAGCAAATAAATCCAATCAGTCACTTGCAATCAACATTGTTTTAGAAGGAAATGCTAATTAGGAATGCCTTTGGCGGCAGAGGACAGTCCCAGGTTTGCATTTGATCGATGGTGAGCGTTAAGTAAACAGAGGTAATGCTACAGGACAGGCCGAGACGCTTCACAAACCCTGAAGCAGAGCGTTCAGAGCGGCGGACCAGGAGCCCGTGTATTGTTGCTGGTGGATGTAAAGCCAGCAAAACGGAATAAATGAGTTCATTAGAAACAGAGCAAGGATTTAGCCCTGGGAAAGACAGTGGGACGTTTGATGGTACACGCCTACGCCCACCTTTCCAATTATGCTTTTCTATTTTTTTTCCATCTACCTTGCCTCCATCGTCTATCACTCCCCCACTCACAGCCAAACAGCACCAAAACCCTGCAAATGAAATGCCCTTTTCCCCTTTCGAGCCTCTTTCGCCTTCACTTCCACCTCCTGATGCGCTTTTTATCATCAAAGTTGCCCCCCAAATCCTTACATATAAAAAGTCTTCTGCTGTCATTTTTCTTTTTGCTGCCAGGTGACCCGAGAGGAGGGGATCTGGCTTCCTATTGGCAATGTCCTGTAAGCATGGCTGTGGAGTGTTAGTGTAGGTCAGACAAAGCACTAAGGGCTTTCTTGAGTGTATGCGTGTGTGTGTGTGTGTGTGTGTGTGTGTGTGTGTGTGTGTGCAGTGCCAAGAGAGACTTTAGGTAAACAAGCGACAAGCAGAAATACTGATGTTCAAGTGACACTGACACTGAACTACTTGGGACCGATGACAGATTCTTTTCACATCCTTCCTTCCATCATAGTGGTACAAACTACAGTTACACGGGATTATGCTGATGGAGAATAAGTTTCTGCCAACATAATTAAATAAACTCTACTGACACAGAAAACAGAGTGACTGCATTGCTTGAGGACATTCAGAAACATTCAGGGGGAGCATTTTGATGATAAGAAAAATACCTGGAATCATGGATGGGTGACGGAAGAGATTAACAAAGCACATGCAAAGGGGGGTCAGGGGGCCATGAAGCCGACAATCGATGAAATGGTAAAGATGTACTATTTTTTTTAATATCAATCCAAATCCTTTGTTAGTGTCTGCATACAATATTTGCATTTTTTCAATTCTAGTTTTGAAAACTGTTCTTTGTTGTTTTTTTTAGTAGAACTATGAAGAGGATTTTGTTCTGCTGAAGATAATATTTACATACAGGTGTAGTTTTCACCCGACAGCAGCGCTTACACTGATCAGTTACGTCAAATCCAACGAGAAGTGAAGTGTTATTCAATTCACTTGCTACTTGATTGTCTTGCGCCAATGCAGTGGTCTGCTGGGACTCTCTGGTCCTGCCATCATGTGGATGTTCCTTTGACAAGTACCACCTACACATATACACCTATACATCTGAGCAGGCCAAATACACCCCCTCATGGCAGTAACACTCCCAACAGAGGGATTAAGCAGAATGATATGCCCTGCCATTCAGGAAAGTCTCAAGGAGTAGAAAAACAGGGGCCAGAGGCTTTAAACTGGTGTCCAAACTCCTTCTCAGATTCAAATCAAATCTAACATTTTATGGGTTGTGGTGGAAGTGCGGACATAACAGAATCCCCCCACTTCTCCCCAACACCACCAGGCCCTAAGTATCTACTGCCAAGGTGGTGTGCAAGGTTATCACAGATTGTACTCAGAGGCGTCCTCTCCATGTCCTGACAGGTCAGAGCTGTTTTGTGACATTAGAGCTACCAATTCAATATCAGGCACACGGCCTTATGGCTGACCATTGCATAATAAATCAATGAAAAGTCACAAACGTGACACATCTTTAATGTGTCCTTTCCTAAAAACACAAATGTGAGTCGGAAAGTCAATATAGGGTCATAAAAGTTAAAAGAATTTCATTCCTTATTTGGACTACACGGCTATTGAATAGATATAGAGAGACTTTTTTTTTCGTTGTTTGTTTGTTTTGTTTTGGTTTTTTTTGAGATAGTCATTATTTTGAGACAGGTCTAAAATGGGGCATGTCCCTAATGCCATGCCCTAGCTGCCATAAATGTGATCCCGCGCTCCAGTTTCAGATTCTTACAACAGCAAGAGGCATTAAAAAGCCTTTATTGATTCTGGCAAAAGTCCTCGCGAGTGGGTGGATGTGTATCCGTGTGTACACATGTGTGTGTGTGTGTGTGTGTGTGTGGGGGTCACAGGTTGGAGTTGCAGAGCTTGAGCTATCACAGTGCATGTACAAACCACAGGGTGCAAATACCCACGAGCAAACCGTGTATAAATACACACACATGCTAACAAAATATAAATTGAATAATAAAAAAAAAAAAAGATTTGGCATCTACTCAAACATGCTGTCAGATATACTGTATAGGCCTCAGCACTGCCATAAGCCGCACACAGTGCCAAAAGGAGCATGCACTTCTGAATACTTAACACCACATTCCAAGTTAGGAAAAGAGAAAACAGGAGTATGTAGAGGCGCAAAAAAAAAACAAACAAACATAGCGCTGATACTCCAAACCCCTATCTGGTAACAGCAATCCAACCCTCCTCGTAAACACTTCCATTCAACACCATGATACTCTGATGCAGAAAACGAGAGAGAGGGAGAGAAATACAGCGTCGATTGACTCACTCTGTAATAGTGAGCCAGATGAGAAAATATAGAACACTGTGAATCAATGTGTCATTTCAGAGCGCTTTGAAACACACACACACACACACACACACACACACACACACACACACATGCATAATGGAGCATACACGCAGAGTTTTTCAGCCCAGGGGCAAACAAACAACAAAAAGCAAATGAATAGCAAAAGGGAGGAAGGAAGAAGGGGTTGATGATGGCAGGTTGCAGAATGTGGGTGGATGGACAGAGTGGGAAGAGAGATATAGTCGAGCTGCCTCCATAACGCCTGATTTGTGTCTGTCTCTACCCCCCCCACTGAGTTGAGATAATGCCAAGGCAAGAAATCCATGGCATTGATTGGCTTCGGTGACCCAGTTTCATGGTAGCTTTTTCTCAATAAGACACCCTCATTGGTCGATTACTGCCAGGCTCCCCCAGTGAAGTAGGTGAAGGGGTGATGGGTGGGGGGCTGATGGTGCTAAGTCATGATTTGTTTCAACCAAGTGTGCACAACTAAGTACAGCATTCCACTCCTTCTTGCAAATTTAGATTGGTGGTGCAGTGTGCGTCAGTCAAGCTGCACGTCCAAATGAGTAATGCCACAGGCCCTGGTGCTAAAACATTCCCTCCCACTACCCAAACCATCAACTCATCAGCTATCATAATCACCCTTATCCAAAAGAGAACCGTTCGCGACATAACACGCTTCAATTAATGAGTCCATAGTCATTGATAGAATACTGGAGCCATGCACAAGCAAGTTTTAGCCCAGAATGGGACCAGCATGAAGCATCAAAAGGGAGACATGCTTACAAAAAAAACACACATTTTCATAAACTCACAAACCTAATGAGCAACTTATCTCAGTGTAACAATAAAGAGAAAGAGCAGCAGGTGCTGGCAGGAGTCAGTGTAACAAATTAATAAATAATACTCAGTTTCCAAGCTGGAGCAAAATTTTAAGTGAGGAATTGTGCAGTCTGAATCTGGCAAGTCATAAACCTGCAGTGAAAATTCAGATGTGTCCAACCACATAGAAGCATAAAAAAGCACTTTCTGTATTTCTATCAGAGTTTAAATTTAGAATTAAAGACAGATTCAACACTATGATTCAACATTATGACCACTGATTACTGTCCGTAGTTATTTCACAGCAGCAGCAGCAGCAGACCTCAACAATGCTTGAGTGACAAGAGTAAAGTCTGTGATGAACTTTGATTGAGTTTTAGGAACGGTATAATAGGAATTATCAAAGTGATCAGGAATAAATTACCTATAGTCATTATTTGAAAACACTGCAGCACTTAATCATTTCTTATCAGATCAAATCAAATCAATTTTTATTCGTATAGCCCCAAATCACATATGTACACTTTCTTTTTATTTTCAGTCACAGTTCACTCTTCCTGCCCAAACTCGTTCACTGCAGCATAGATCATGGAGTAGTGCACGTCCCCTTTTACTGGTATCCAGTAAAATGAGGCACAAGTCCTTCAAAATCTTGTGATAAGCCTTCCAATGAGATTTAATATCAACCATAGCAGCAGAAGTTAATTGATTTATTGTGCCGTTCACCACTGCGTGGTGTCCAGCCTATGTGTGCTTAAGTTGTCATAAAGATCCAACCCAAGGTCTTGTCCGACATCTGTCCCTTAACACCTCTCAAATGTTGGAATTCGGGAGACCTGTGAACAACAATTTTGGTATGTTTCCAAAGCAGATTTACAGTATGTCAAAAGAGAGATTGATTTTGACAAGACAACAACCAAGATGACGTACAGACCCCTTTGATCCACTTAACGCGACATAAATGTCCAGCTGAGATGTCAAACCCTTGCCTATGTGTTTGGGTGTCCACGTACTTTTGGCCATATCTTATAGTTTCAGTTAAACCCCCATTGAGGAGTCAAGCATGAATAGCGCCAGAATTGCAACAACGACCATTATAAGCCCGCGCACCATCTCTTGTCACATGAAGTCTGAATACTTCTATTATCACCGGGCCCCGGGCCTGATGTTACAACCTCCCATCGCCAAGCCAAGGTTTGAGCCGGCTGTGCGAACGGGGGGAAAACAATCTATCTGGAGGCACCGCTTCACTTTACTCCAATAATCCAGCTAATTTCAGAGGTAGGGCACGCTACCCGCTGGGCCAATAGATTCACGATCCATATGTGAAATGACATACCTTAATACAATCGAGCCATAGTGCAGTTCATGTGTATATAGCAGTAACGTAGTTTCTGATCTTGCTGTGGTGTCATTTAGAAAAGAAAGGTTGGACAAGAGGCGAGGTCTCCCCGATGTAACTTTTAGCAAAGAGACTTCACTGGGACATATGTCAAGTCTTATATTATTTCTTATCATAACTTCAAATGACACTTTCCCTCCTTTTAAAGCAAATTTACACCAAATTGTCATAGCCAGCAGCGCTATGAAGTGAGAAATGCTCTCTACAGGAGCGGTGCTCAAATGCCTGAGCAATTGAAAACACCTTTGGTAAGGGCCATTAATGGGTGATCCAAATGTTTTTGTGTTTGCTCTAAAAGCATGTGTCCACTTTCAGAGGTGCCACAGCTCTACAGAGTGTATTTATTGCTGGCTCAAGCTACTGTCACAGTCTGAAATCAGTTTGTCCTTTCTTTGAGTTGGTATTGATCCACCAAAGCTAAGCAACGCACAGATGAGTCTCCAGCCTCGGTAGCCCTCTCCACTGAGCCTTTACAAGTGTAAGTGCCACCACTAGCACTCTTTAGGACTCTTCCATGTACTCATCACATTCTAAATTGGCAAAAAAAAAAAAAAGTAATTACTAAATGATTTACTTTTAGTTAAAAAAAAAAGAAGAAATTACTCTGAGATGTTCATGTCATTATTCAAATGTGGAGTGATTGGGGTTGTTGCCATCACCCCCCAAAGCCCCATGCTTTTATATTGAAATAAACTTGGCAGTGATTATGGCTGCCAGTGGGGAGAGAAGCTTGGATGCTGCAGCTGGGTCTATTCCTGAAAAATATAAAAGCTTTAATAGGGCTATAACCCATGTGTGCATGACTTAAGCCCTTGCAGTGCATATAGTTCATTTAAGTTGCCTTTATGCCATTGTCATAGTTTTAGCTCCTGCTGCACCTCCTGCATCCCGTCTTAAATAACTGCGTATCTCCCTGCCTTTCTCGTGCCCTTACAGGCCCCCCCCCCACAATACAAAACAGTGTGTCTTTCCCCAATGGTAAGCGCAGGCTTGTTTTTATTGTAGCCTGCTCAGTTAATTTAGTGCACACATTAAACACTGAGGAAGGGAGGCCAGATAACTGAAAACAATATAACGCAATAAATCAGTCACACCAACAATGTAATGTTACTATTAGAGCGATGTTTTATTGATCATTGAAGAATATTATGGGCCATACTGTATACCTTCTCTTTCTGTCATGCTGTTCTAACTACACTGCTCCCATGTCTCTCCTTCTGTCGTCAGTTCTGGAGAGGGCAGCATTTTCATGCAACGGTTTCGTTCTCTCAAGTCCTGCAGCTTTTACCAAACAGCGTGACGTTCACCGTGCATTTTGCACTGCACTCTCTCTCTCATTCTGTACTGTATCAGTACTGTATGTGTCCTTTCTATTAGTTCCACTCAGTTCAACTGCTGGCGTGACATTAAAGTTAAATGTCAATAGTTGAATATAAGCCCTTTAGTTTAATTAGAAGTCTCTTTAAGATACTTTATTGAAGAAATAAAAATTAGGAATCACTTGTCTTTCGAAAATAGCTCTCAGAATACAAATGTTGAAGGGTGCTACTTTGCTGAAAAGCTGGATACCAGATATATTATTTCAGGATGACTGCAGAGGGAACAAAAAAATCGGGAACCCATTTGGAACAAGGGTTCTTGTAATGAGAACAACTAAAAGAAAGATTATTGTGTCAGTTCAAAGCAAAGTGCAATTATCATGCAATGGCTGCTTTGCTGCTCTCTCTGTCTTCTTTCATCATAACCCTGATGGCAGAAACTAGTCAAGGAATTTCTAAATGATTGCAGAGGAGGAACATAAGAATGAGGAAATTCTTGGAAGATAGTGGGGAGAGGCAGTTTAGGGGTAGAAACCTTAAGTATTGATTTGTTGCTGGCATTGACAAGGCTACAGAATGTTGTTTTTTAAAGTAGGACCCAGCGGTGAGCCACACTGCAATATTAATGCTGTTTTTCTACTTGTATAGCACAAACTAACCCAACAGTTTCACAATGGGATTTTACTCATCCGTAAAAAATTGTTTTCATGCTCAACGGTAGTACAACCAAGAAAACCCAAACTCCATTTCATTCCATGACCACTTTACCTGCTCTGTATCCAATGGAATACATTAAAAAACTGCCACCATTTCAATACCTTTATTTGATCATATCATCGGATATGTGCCACAGAGTGGGAAGTTGGAAACCTTGTTCCAGACCCCGGCATTGTAGCTGGCGAGCTGGTGGCCAGTAGACGTGATAATGACACAATGCACAAGCTGAGGCCAGAGAGTGGGCCGCAACTCAGGCAGCGTTTAATAATTGATGGCAGCAAAGGCCCGGGACTGGCCAGTAATTCCATTACAGGTCACTTCTCAATAGCAATTTGTGAATGTTGTGGTGATGTGTACTGGGTGGCGATCAATAGGCACTGTTCAACGATGCAGTCTCTCTCTCCCGCTCTCTCTCTCTCTCTCTGTTTCTGTTTATATGAAGGCGAGAAGTCTGTTGAAAACATTTTTCAGTCAATATGCGTGCAGCAACAGCACTGTTTGGATTCTTTCATTCCACAGATCAAAACTTCATCTTCAGTTGAACACTTTGATACACATTATTTCATTCAAAACCTTCTTCAGTAAGAAGAATCCTAGAGCATCCACATGCTAAAAGAAATGAATGCCATTTCTTAAACAGGAACAGGAACTTGGTAGGAAATGTTGGAGAAGCAAGCAATACCAAGCCTAATTTTGAATGAAGCCAACAGCCTCCAGAAGACATGATCCTACAGCGTCTACTGCTAGAAATCTGTAGGTCTGTTAGTCGACAGTTTTACAGGTGACAGGTTGGTCCAAATGAAAGGAAGGTCCTGCAATGGCTACAGACAATGGATCTTTTTTTTCTTTTTTTCAAAAGGTTTTGATTTATTGATTGCTATCAGCCTGTTAGGAAAATTTCAAGTGTTTTAGAACCACATTCCCCAGCCTAGGTATAATGAGGAGCACTCCTCAGCCTATAGTTGGTCCAGCCTGATGATCAGAGAAGAACTGATTATTTTATTTCACTTCCCTGCTCACCTGGACAACATGTTTATGTCACCAATTTTATACTTGGTAAGTGTGATAACAGCAACAGCAATTTTGTGATTCATCTTGCTTATAACATCACCAGACTCAAGATAGATTATGCCGAAAAAACCAGAAAGATCTTTGATTATTTTCATTCTATTGATGATATTGAAGCTGCTAAGCTGCAGTACATATTCTATATATATATATATTTCAGGCTTGGAATTTTTCCAACTAATTTGATCCTCAGCGAAAAGACCTGTATGAATCACTAAAAAGAGAGAGAGAGAGAAGTGCTATGGTTCTGGAGCAGCTGTACTACAACCTTAGTGGTTGTGTAGTGTAAAAAATGTAAGTTCACCAGATATGGAAGGTCTATTAAAAGTAAATGTGGGGGTCCATTAGCTTGACCCATCCATTGGACTGACTATTTTGCTATTAATCTGTCTCTTGAGACTTCCCAAACATTTTCTAAGTGCAGAACTGAATTACCGGAGTGCCTCTCAAAACGTGGCGCATGTACTTGAAACATAAGGGAGTGAAAGACGGCCTCGAGTTCAAGAGGTTAAAGTTGCACCAAAGCTCAAATTTAGCTCACAATGCACAGAGTGCTTCTCTTTTTTCCCCCCACTGTCGCACAGACTCCCAGCTCCCTCTGACTCACTGGCTGCACTCATTCTCAAGGAGGTTATTTACTGTTCGGGCCACAGACTCCATCCTCACACACACACAGACACCCAACTTCTTTTTCTCCACTTGCTCCTGTTTTTTTGATATCTCACCCGCTCTGGCATGTAAACCATCACCGTCATCTCACTGCATCTGGTGCTCATTCTTTGTCTCCCGCTCTCTCTCTCTCTCTCTCCCTCCTCCTGCTACCTCTGCCGTGGCGTGGAGAGCAGGAGTGGAGAGGAGAGCGGAGGAGACGGGAGAATTTGCACGCTCTAAATACAGCCTCTACGTGTGTGGGGTGCTGTCATCAAAGGAGAGAAGGGACAGAGTTCATTTCTTGCACTGAACACGAGTGTGTGTGTGTTTGCCTATATAACCAAGTGTGGATTCATTCTTGCAAACATCAAAGATGCGCCCTCATTTATCTCTCTGTCTTTCCTCTTCTCTGTCTCCCTCCCTCCTTCTGTAATTCTCTCTAATCCTTCTTAAGCATCATTTTGTCATTTTCCCTTTTTTTTTTTTTTTGTCGTTGCTCTGCTCTGCCTTTGCTGGCCTGTCTGTTTTGGTGCGTCCCACGTCTCTTGCATGTGCTTGGCCGAGTGTGACAGCATTGAAAAGCCACCAAAGAGGTAAACGATGATAGGCCATCCATCATGCTTTATGGACTCTGTATGGTGCTGCCGCGGAGAGCGGCTGCACTATGCAGTAACTCAGAACACTCTGTTCCTCCCTGCTAGCTGGCAGGGGCTCCGTCACTTGCCTCGCTTCTGCTGGGTGAGTGTTTATACGCGTGAGACACAGGAAGAGTGACTCACCACTCGTGTCTTTCTCGCTGTGTGTTGATGATTCAACGTGTGTATGAGTGTATGAGTAAGTAGGGAAACAGAGTGTGCACACAGGCAGACTTTTCGCTGCGAGCCTTCATTATGGCCTGATATGCAACTGCTGGGAGCATCAGCTCTAAAAGCAGATGTAACATGTTCTGTGTATGTGTGTGTTTGCATGAGAGAGAGTGAGTTGTGTGTTTAAAGGAAGCAGTCCTAGAAAATGTGTTTTGCGGTTTGCATTTTTAAAAATAGTTTTAATGAAACACATATTTTTCTTCACTAATATAGCTTTGCGGTTTTTCAAGGCCATATGCATACCACTAGTACATTAAAAAAAAAGTTTTTTTAAAAATCCTGATATTATTTTTGATTTAGTTATTTCAGTTATTTAAGAAAAAACATTTAATATATTCTAGAAGTATTACACATAAACTTAAAGTTTTACAAGTTAAATTTTGATAATAATAGCCTACAGCTAATGAAAACACTTCTCTAAATATTAGAATATTTCACTGTAATTGTGTCAGCCATGATCATCTTAATTAAAACAAAAAAAAGGTTCAAACCTATTTTACTTTATGAGTAATGAATATAGATTATATTAAAGTCCTACTTTTTTAATTGGATTAAGAAAAAACTTTTTTTTTTTAACTGCGCCAGTATACACAGAAAATAACACTGATCAATAAAATCAGACCTCCTCAACTTACTGGCCACATACAGTTGTTTGTACCTTTTTAACAAGACTTCACAATGTTCTGTTTTGTTTCAATTGTCTATTGTTTTTGCAACCATCTTATTGTATTTATTCCAAATGACAAAAGCCTTGATGGCTGCCTTCCTATGGAGCCATGTTGACCTGAGGTGTGGCAAGTATGACGCTAGCTCAGAAAAAAGCAATATTTGTCACAGAGACAAGAGTCAACCAGCTACTACTGGCGTGACAGCAACTGAAAGGACATAATTAAAAAGCCATCACGCCTTTTGTCATTGAATTGGTCATGGTTCCACCTATAGCAGCTTCTATCTTAAGTGTGCGGTTATCTCTGGGATACATTTATAAGCAAACAGAGATGAAAGGGTATACGATTGGGAAAAAAAACACCCGCAGTTGAAGTCAAAATGTTCCAGTAGACATGGCTCGCCAGCTACAGGAAATGTGTAGAGCCAGTACTTTGACTGCTCCAGTGGGATGAGGATGAGATGGCAGAATCAAACATGCCACCTCTACAGACACACTCCTTGTGTGATTCTATGTTCTTGGCTTACAAACATCTTGAATTTTTTCTTTCTCCCCATCCCTCTCTGAGATAGACCTTTTCCTCTAATGAGCCCTTTTACTCTTCTCCTTTGACACCTTTCAACACGAAATAATTGCTCTGAAATATCTCTATCGCTGTTCTTAATCTCTTACATGGCTCTCGCATACATGTGCTGGTCTTCCACTTTCCAGAGTCACCTTAGATGATGTTATGGTCTAAAGTTTAGAACATGTAAAAGAGGTTGAGGGAAAAATCCTGTTGTCGGTCATAACTACTTGGCTGCAGCCTGCAATGCATTGTCCAGTTCAGATGCAATGTCTCACAGTTATACTGGTCACGGAAACACAGATCAGTGTGGCATTGCATGTCTCTCCATCCCTAAAAGTACCAGTACGAAAAGGTCCTCTGGCATCCAATGGTATATTACACTGTCTGAATCAAATGTGCCCCACATTTCCTACACGTGGTTTACCTCTCGCTACATTTCTGATATTGTTTCAGGGCTTTCTGTCTGTTGTTTTGAAGTGCTTTTTTTAACGGAATGAGAATCGGCACAATCATGATTGAAACAGGAATCTGCAGAGGGGGGAAATGAACGGCAGCCAGACTGAGTGACAAGGTTTGAGTGATAATAGGGTTTGTATGTTTAGACAGCTAGTTAGCATATTTGTGAAAAGTAAGTAAACAACCTTTCCACTGAGACCCCCTATAAACATTGAATGAAGGATATTTTGCTGAAAAACCAAAGGTGTTTAAGGGAATGAACATCTGTGTTCTTGCCACCAAAACTGTATTAAAACTCTACAGAGAAACAAACTCCCTATCCCTCCCTAAGATACTGCAGCAAACACACAAGCTCTGTTTCACCGAGGACATTCTCTGTCTCCTTGAATAATTTGTTCTGTGTACAGACTGGCTCAGAGAGAGATTCTTCCTAACACTTGATTTAGTTATCTTGTGGGTCAATTCCCAGGGTGGCGGTTCTAGTAGATTTTAAGGATGTCACAAGGGTTTGCAAAATATAATAAAGTGAGTGACCAGGAGTGCCAAACTGAAAATGCTTTATTGAACCTTTAATCAAACTGTTTAAATCAGTATTTGTCACTGCTGCTTGTCCAAGCCTCATTAAACCAAATGTTTTGATCAACTAATCCTTTATAATCCTGAAACCTTGGAGCTATAACACCTTCCAAAGGCGGTGCAGCCAGTGTATCTGACCTGATCTGAGTAGACTATTTTAAGATAACTGATCAATGATGGACAAGATAAAACGATGAAAAGAAGAAGCACAGGGCAAAAGAAATCAAGGAAGAAGGACAGTTAGTAAGGCTAAATCGGCCAAGAAGCATCATACCTCAGCTCTGGCAATCCAATACTGTAAATACACCTCTAAAACTCGTCCCAAACTTTGGCAAGATGCGACAACTCCAGCAGCATCCTTTATGAATGTCACATCCCGTGAGAAGAATATGATTACGTTGGAAAGAAGACGGGGGGGCGGAACAGGAGGGGGTGGGAGGAAGAGAGGGAAGAAAAATCACTTTGATGGATTATGCCCCTCCTGGGACAACCTTGTAACATTTTTGGATAGGATTCTAACTCACCCAGATTCTCGGTTAGAGTGATGATTCCCCTTTTTTCTTCCATCTCCTTTTGTCATCCGAGACGTGCAGTAGCTGTGACAACTGCGCAGACACTGATACCTAATGATACCGCTTGCAGGAACTAATTACTACCAGAGATTAAGCGAGGAGACGTGGTTTCTATCACACATGCCGTCTTTGGTTGGTGGAGGTTTTTAAATGCCTTTGCCAAATAAATGATGGGCAAAGATGCATGGACCCAGGCGTCTTAATGGAATCTTAGTGTTTGGTATCAAAGGGCAAAGACCTTAGGGCCCTTGGCACTCCATGTACACAGATGGTGCCGCCTGCTCACAACCGGTGCCTGTTGTTGATGGGTGCGTTAAGGGCAACTGTGAAATTAAACAGACAAATGCTTCTCCTACTGGCTGTACAACAGAGTATTAGCATTTAATGAAAGATGGCTAAAGTGAGCCACACATAAACTGCCTTTAATGCTAAAGGGCAAAGCAATTTAAGGTGGTTACTCAGAGGTTTGGGCCTGTAAAGTTACTCAAGCACACTGTGAAGGTGTATCCTCTGCTGGGTGTTGGAAATGTGGTGCTTGTGCAGTTTTGTTAGCCCTCAAGCAAATCTAGACCTAATTAACAAGCATGTTCCACAGCAAGGTTGTCTTTGGCAAGATTCCAGTGCAGCCAATAATTCATTTACCGAACAGCAACACATCTTCCTTGGCAGTAAAGGACTTAAAAGTTCGACGTGGCTCTTGCAGGAGCACTTAGTGGTGAGGTATCTAGTGTATATTTTCTCCTCTAATGGCCACTGTGAGTAGCCCTCCCTTCACACTGATAATTAAAATGCCTGCTTTTTCACCTCAGTATGTTTTTAAATTCTAATCTCTAAGATTCCTGTTTAGCGTTTTATAGATTTTGTGGATGCCTTTGGTGGTCGGGATATCTTTTTTTTTGTTCTCGCGCTGCATTCTCCAAAGGTCCCTGTACTCTGTGAAGACAGTAGATGCCTTAATCACGAACAAGTTAACATGAAAGCAGATAGTGACAATAGTGAGCCAAACACAAACACAGAATGGTGTCCATGTCCAGGGACACACAGTCATATTTACACTGTATCAATAAGTTAAACATGATATATCATGATAACGATGACACAACATGATACAGTTTTCACAAATAATTTATCAATAATAACAGCAAATCAACTAATAGCCCATGCTGCTTAGTAGGTTTGCCTCTATACTGTAGATATTGTACATTAGCACTCAGCAATACATCTACATAACGGCATCTAGATCTAGGCACTCATCCAAAATAATAATATAAGTCACTGTAGACCGCAGCTAACAAATGAGGGCTCAGTCTGTGAAAGAGGAAAACATTTGCATCACTCAGTCACCATCTAATTTTCCCATCATCTCTGCAAAGGCAATTCTGATGTTGACTTTCTGTCAAACTCAAAGACACCTTGTCTTCCACTCTGCAAGTAATGTCTTCCTATACTTTCAAGTGTAAGCTTGCACAGATGGTGCTGTTTTCTTCATCCCGTCTGCATTGGCAACTGCCTCTGCTCATACTTAGCTGTCCTTTTATTTGATTTTATTGCTCCCAACTAGCATTGCTTGTTGTGAAATGCTTCAAATGCTGCGTGTAACTTCTGTGCATATGAGCATCCTGCTCCCACACCAGCGTTTAAACCTCCATCACAGCTGCAGTAAGAGAGGATCGGAACAACAGAGATCATTGACAGATGTATATGCTTCATCAATGTCTCTACTCCTAACTGTGCTTTACAAGCAAATGTGAAAACACAACAAATGTTTTCTTAGTTGAATATCTTAATCCTAGACTTATTAATACCATCAGTTTCTCCTCGGGAAGAAAATCAGAGCAACGTACTGCTCGGATTTGTTCTTCTATCCAACACTGCTCTTGGCAGAACATTGATATACAAATCCTTTTGTCATGAGCTGTGTGCAGACAGTCATACTGGTGAATCAATAGTAATTTAACGGTAAGTTATGGCTGGATGTGTGTATACAGTGGACATTGCAAGCACAGTCCTAGAGTGTTTACTCAGTGTGTGCTGAGTCAACAATGATGACACAGCATTTCCTTCCTTTCTTGCCCCCTCTCACTCTCTCCCTCTCTCTCTCTCTCTCTCTCTCTCTCTCTCTCTGGGATTTCTGTTATTTTTCTTATCTTAATCTCATTACATAATAACTTTAAAGGCTGTATTCATTAAAGTTTAAAAGTACACTCTAAAGTCTCTCGCGCCAAACAACGCAGACCCCGTTAGTTTGTCTGACCCTGCTCGCTCTCTCTGTCTCACATCTTCCTGTTTATGATTCTTGGTGTTTCTGTGTGATGAGCGAAGGAACTCTCTGTCACCAGTCTAAAGATGGTTGTAGCTGCATGCAAGTTGCGGCTGAATCTTGACAGCCATGCTTATGTTCTTTAATTAAACTTATGGAAAGTTGTTTTTATTTCCCTCTGTAAACTGCACTGAGATTAGATTGGGGAGTAAAGGTATGGCTCTTTGAATGTTGTTTTCCTATTTTTTTATAGCTTGGGCCTTAGCGAAGAATAATTTTACCCCTCTAACGACAGAACTTGACTCCTCCAATGAATGTGTTCAATGCAGGCTGACAGAAGCTTTCAGCTGTCTCTCAGTTGTCTCCTCAGTTTTCTTGCATTGAATAATTCTAGACATTTTGGATTATTTTCAAACCCTTTCAGATACTATATGCCTGTTTTCTGTTGTAATGAGTAGCTCTATAATTCCAATGTAACGTTTATGTATTTTTACATGATTTGAATACACAAAAGTTTTCATTTATAGCTTCTACTCTTCCTTCACTCCATAACTGTCATAGTTGTGTGTTATTAGTAAGCATTAAGTGACTCGCAACTAATACTCACCTAATTAAATTCTGAGATTATCTGACCAGTATGTTTTTTTTTTTTATTATTTGTCTTTCAACACTCACGGCTCTTCTCAAAACTGTAGATAAAATTCTGTCCAATTATTAAGCATCAAGTGTCAGCACTTGGCAAACAGACAGCCACACATGTACAGTATCTACTTATTAATCATTGGATGTCATATTTGGGTAGCACAAAATGTGTGTGGTGATGAGTTATTGATACGATCTTGGAGATAACAATTGTGCTTTAATTACATGTCATCATCAGCAGGTTGAATGCATGTCTTCGTGTCGGCCTTAATGCGATTACACATTCATAATTGTGCTGTTATTAGCCTATTTATTCACAACAGCAAAGCCCACTAATTGACATGGGTCCGCAGCATGTTGTCCGTTATCCTCAGGATAAACACGTACAGAACACGTGTAGTCACGCAACAGGCCGCACGGTTGCAGTATTCCACACGCATGAAAAATAACTGCAACTATCTATCACTGTCGACACATAGGGGGCATCTTGACATTAACATGAGAGATTGTTGTTCATGCACAGGTTTAAAGCAGATTTTCAACCACACTTTAACCATAGTGCCATCGCATCATAAAAACAGAGGAGGGGTCACCCCAGATGTGTTTCTCTAAAGGGAGTACACAAACAACTTACAGTATTGTTGCTTTGGACAATTTGTTGGATGTTACCTGAGTGAACTACAGTCCAGCAATCAATGACGCCACCAGAATGAACTTTAGAGTAGTAAACATGTGGACAGGTTTCAACATTGAACGCTTTAGATTCTTATTTTATTCTTAGTCACTGCTGTGAAAATAAGATGCAGGATTGTCATGGTCATCATGCTAATTAAATTTCTATTTTAATATCAGAGGAGCTGCTACTTTTCTGCAGTGTGTTGCGTATTTTCATGTACTGTTGTCGCTGCTTCTTAGCGTTTACGTTAGCTTTCACTTAGCTTTCACTGCTGAACACTTCAGTGAAATGCTTCTTTCTTTCGCTGAAGATCCTGTGAGATGAAAGTTGATATTCTCTGCGGCTCATTTCGTTCAAAGAGTACAGTAGATGGTGCACTCGCAGTGATCGGTGCGGATTGGTTTCACACCAGCAATGATCCACTCCAGAGTTCTTTTGCACGCAGTCCGAGACCACCCATTTCGAGTGGATCTCAGTCCAGCTGTTTGGATCACACCAGAAGTCTGTGTTCATACCAACCCAAGTGAACTACACCAGATCGGTAAAGACTTCGGGGTTTGGTTCAACCGGGCTAAATAACCTGGCAGGTGTGAACACAACCTCAGATACTACACTTCCACACATGCATGAATGTGTGTGAACGGTGCAATGTGACGTTGCAAAGCACTCGGAGGCATCAAATAGACTTGAAAGATACTATATGAATATACATATAAATGCAAGCCCACATATTGCCCAGCCCTGCTCAGTACCATTTTCATGGTTTTGGTTTCTTTGGCCCAGGTGCGTCACAGATTCAATGGAGTCTTGTATAATTTTCATGTTACAGCAATCGTCATTTGTCGCACATCTTTAGTTCCTTTTTCCTTCATCAGACCTCACTTGCTTTTTCTGAAGATGTCGTCTTCCTCACTCTGAACCCTCCCCAGCTCCTCCCTCTCTCTCTCTCTCTCTCTCTCTCTCTCTCTCTCTGGCTCACTAACCACCCACCCTCCTCAGCATATCTCCCCACCTTTCCCCTCACCATCCTCACCCTCCTCACCTCCCCATCTCTCACACTCGATCACTGGCTTCTTATCTGCCTCTCTCTCTGCATTTGCATCACCCTCACTTTCCCCTCTCCCTTCCTCTAACTCTTTGCCAGCGTGGACTCATTCCCCCCGGCGATCTCTCCCTCTCTCTCTCCCTGTCCCTCTGAGGCATGTTTAATTAAGCGTAGGGCTGTGTGTCAGAGAGCGAGTGAAAGAAAAGAGGAAGACGAATGCTATCTCGAGCACCAGGCTAGACTAGGCAGGGTCTTCTCCTATTTTGTCCTCTCCTCCTCGACATCCCCCTCTCCCTTTGGCCTGGGCCAACCATAATTACCCTGCTCATTAGCAGAGGCACGAGGTAGAGGGAGAGAGGAGCCAACATGGGAGTAAAAGAGGACAAAAGAAGAGGAAGAAAGGAGCAAAGGGACAACAGGTGAGGAGGTAGGAGGAACACTTAAGGAGGTCCTTCTGGCCTTGGCCTGTGTGTGTTAGTGTTAGTCAGAGGATGCAAACTTTGTGAGCTTTTGAGTATTTAGAAGTGTGAATATCGACACACTGATTATAACATTACCTTCAAGACTGGGAAAGTTGAGCACTGATATAGTTGTTTTGTGCTTGTGATGGGTTCCCCCCTGTGTCACATGTCATCATTTGCATGTGCAACACATGAGTATTGGAAGTGACGAATAAGAATATAGTTACTTTCTTAAATGCTGCCATGGTGCCAAATGGTGACTTTGTCTAAAACAGACAGCCAAAGATCAAACATGACTTCCAGGCTTGCTTACTAAAATATTTAAGTACTTTGCTGCGAGTTAGGCCATTGGTGCTCATGCAGAGCACAAGCAGGGGTATGCAACGTGGACATGACGATAGTCAATGCGAGCTTTCCTCTCGACAATCTCGATAATTTTGAAGTATTTCCCTTTCCTACTACTTTGTATCCCCATTCCACTACATTGTTGACAAAAATAGTGTACTTTTCCTCAACATATATTTGATGATTTTTTTTTTTACTTGCTTTGCTACATCGAATCCAAAGAAGTATGTTTCTAATTTATTTATTTTTATGGGCAATCAGAAGAGAAAGATTGATTCCAACAATCAGAAAAATACTAAATGTCAGAACAAGCCAAGTCATACTCATTTCAATATAGACTCTTACTTTTACTTTGATAATTAATAATATGTAATCCCAGAATATTACTGTTGATAGTCAATTTCATATCAGTACGTATTACTTATTTAGATTACAATAAGACTTTTACTCATCATTATTAGTGATTGTCACAATAGTGAGTTTTTGTATCTTTGCTTTTACAACTGTTTAATTTTCTACATCTGGCTGATATAAATAGCAATTTCAAGGAGTTGCATACCAAAGTCAAACAATGATTGTGTGAGCAGTGAAATACAAAATTTTGCTCCCAAGAACATTTACCAGCAAAAAGCCAGAAAACTAAAGATATTATTATAAAATATGACTTTGGAAGTGAAAATCACTAACTATAAACGTACATACTACACAATTACGTTAAAATTTGATTCTGTTAAAATAATGTCAACCCTGCACATTCCACTGTATCCTGCAATTATTACAGAGATGTTGTATCTCACTTTGGCCCTGCCCCTTTTTTCAGCTGTTTATTTAGCCAGCCATGGTCTAGGATTTATTGGAAATGGTGTTTATTAAAAGCAGCAACAATATTAACAATAACCAGGAGCACTGACAGAGTGCAAACCTCCACCAATACCCAACAGTCCCCTAAAATAAAAATTCCTGGATCCATCTCTTTATCTTCATCTTCATGAAAATGTAAAGAGTTTTTGCTTGCTCCCAAGTTCTGTTGAAATCCGGCAAGCCAGCCTCACTGGCCGAAAAAATTTTGAATCCTTCAGCTGCTCACAGAGAACACAGGCAAGTATGTAAACGATGCCACTCAAGTTGTTGACCAGCAGAGAAGGGTCACTATCCGAGCTTCGTTTTCAGATTATTCTAAATTTTGCCTCAGTTTGCCAAAACCTACATGCGTTAGAAAGTGGAAAGTCCTGGCTGGTGTTTGGTGTGTTTATGAACAGACCTTACAAAATTACCCTCCTGTTTGTCCAGGGTTCCAAGAGAGCACGTTCATGTGGCCCATCTGTTGGGAGCTCTTTGGTCGTTTGGCCTCCTGTGTGCAGACTGGCTCAGACTACCAGAATGCTTTCTCTTTCCTTTTTAGTAAAAGCACTAATGCTCGGAGAAGAGTATTGTAATAACACATCCTTAGGTAGGAGAACCCCAAATTTTCCCTTTGTCAAGTCTCGATTTTTTTTTCTCGTTATTGAGGGACCATTACAGACAAAAAAATTTGGCAAATTTAAAATCTAAGATGTCAAAATGTGTTCAAAGCAAGCTGAGTGTAGCTGACTTGAAATGCGCCTCTCTTTTATCTGTGAGAAAGAGCACCGTTCTTCCATTCTTCTTTGCTCTCCTTTTTCCGGTTATTTCTCATTTATTACCATGCATGTATCACCTCATGTCAGCCTGAGCTCTCTGTGCACCTTTTTCTCTTCTTTCTTCTCTTTCCCCCAAGTGTTTTCCCTTTCCGTCCCTTAGCTCTACGCTATACTGTTTCCATAGTCTTTATGAAAATTCCCTGATTCAAATGAGCATCGTAATAATGGCAAATATAATAACATTCAGTTCTTCTCAGTTCTCAATCCTCTACAGAGGCAAAGCCGCGTGTATTTAATTCTTTAGCTGCACACAACATGTTTAATCATAAAGCTACACTTTAGTTGACCTCCTTGATGTTGAAGAATGTTTTGAGCAACTGGGGTTTGCATTCAAAGAAATTTTATGTAGGAAAATTAGCTTCATTCTCTCAGTTCTAGCAGTCAATACTTTGTGACTCCTCATTACTCCAGCACACATCGTTCTGTTTTTAAACTAGTAAAAAAAAAACAAGAAGTCCTCACACACTTCAAAAATTAAATATTTCGCAGAGGGAAAACACTTGAATATTCATAATTAAAAATACATATAACTTTTCCTCAGAAAATAAGAATGTAAAGATCATGAACAGGGGGAATTATGTATGTTTCTACAGAATGGGCACCTCTAAATAGGGTAATCCCAAGGTAACTGCATCAAAATTCCTAGTGAGCAGGATGGAGACATGCATGCAGGTCTCCCATGCATAAAGTGCATTTAAAACAAGGTACAAAAGCCTTAGCAAATCTGGCTATGCTTCGGTTTGTCATTCGGCAGTCACCCCAGAATGCTGATTTCTTACTGGCATTTACCCTTCTACCTCAAGACAAAGTTTCCTGATTGTCAAACTCTAGCTGTTTGCTTCCCATCACTGCTGATCCTGTGTGGCCAAGTTCACTTAGCTCTTCCTTTCAATATAATGATTACGACTCCCTCGAATTTAAACTGAAGCTAAGTAACTCATTGATCAAAACCTTACCTGATGATTTATTTTCATCATAATGATTTTTCAGGCTATCATTTGACATGTAACATTTAACATTTAACATGTATTTAACATGTATTTAACTATTCTTTACTTTCAACAGGAGGCAGTAGTCTCAGCTCTTTCATTTTAGTGAGCCTTGGAAGCAACATAATTCTGCAGCAAAATTCATACCGAGTAAGATGAGGAACAGCATTAATGACTTGTTTTCACTCCTGTTTTCAAGCAAAATGTCAAACCTGTTGGTTGCAGCTTCTTCGGTGTCAGGATTTGTTGCTTTTCTTTGTCAGTTTTGGAGAGTAAATGAAGAGTTTGCAGGTTTGTATATAGAGCGAAGCCTTCGAGCTAGTTCAGGCAGTCAACTCGAGTTGCACAGCTATGTATGCACAATAAACACGCCTCATTCTCATCTACGAACACACACTCCTATTTTGGCGGTCTATTTAAACTGCGTACAATTCACTCTTTGCGAAATACTGAGCAGATTAATAGATGATTAAATAATCTTTAGGTGGAGCTCTACTATTCTATATATGTTTTACACACTTTCAAAAGCCTTTACCATTGACCAAGTCAATGTTTGGGACATGACATTGCATGTCGTATGCTGATGACTCAACTGTGTACATACACGCCGAGTTGGCTGAAGTACATAGAATCATTTACAATCATTCAATCAATTACAAGTCCCTGATGGGATGGATTTGCACCTCAAAGCTCACACACAGTTTACTCTAGAAAAACAGTCAGAAACTGGTAGCTTTTAGGATATAACTATAACAGCAGAGTAGCAGAGTTCTCTTTGAAGCGTTATTCACTCTTGTTGCTGCTGTAACATTACAGCCTGTTACCAGATTTGCACTCATCACTGCCCACTGGACCTCAGAGTTATGCTACTTTTTATGTGCCCACATGGCCACAAACACACTTCACTCTTTATGTCAGTATTTCAGTGGCCATGTCATACATGGTTATGCGTGAAGAAGCGAGGTGCACTTTGCTGATTATATGCAAGGTGAGCTTCAGATGACAAGCAAACTGCTCTTCCAGGCCAGCGAGCTTGTTTGATAAATTGCATGCATGTCTCCCAGGTTCAAAATGCATTTAAGACAAGGTACCAAAGCCTTAGCAGCTGGCTCTGTGCCTGTTTAACATCCGACGGTCAGATCAGAATGCTGATTTCTTACTGGCATTTATCCTTCTAACTTCTAACAACTGCTGGTCAAACTCAAGCTGTCAGTTTCACATCACTCCTGATTCTGTGTGGGCAACCAGATAAAATTGTATTGTGTTGAACTAGAACGTGTGAGAGAGAGTTTATGGGTATTTTTTTTCCAGTCCCTTGTGCGTTTCAATATTTAATCAGTAACTTCTCTTTGTTATGTGTGTTATACATTATCCATGTTCTTTCATTCATATGGGAGATTATCACTTAAACTAGCGACTCTTCTTTTTAATATAATGATTATGACTCCCTCTGGAATTCAAACTGAAGCTAAGTAACTCATTAATCAAAACCTTACCTAATGATTTATTCTCATCATAATGAATTTTCGTTCGTCATTTAATGATAACATATATTTAACTATTGTAGCTCCACTTCTCAAAGGTTGTCTTTCTCCAGTGTTCTCAGATGTTGGATTTCATTTAAAAACTAACAACATAATATAAAGAAAAAAGTGATGCACGGAAACATTATTGTCACTAATATGACATGATGATTATATCACTTTTCCACAACTTTATCAAATAATATAGCTAATATATATATATCTAGTATAGCTTTCTTGACAAGATTGCACCTGTAATTATTGCAGACAGTTACAGCCCTGTGTTAATAGCCTTTCCTGTTTGGGTGTTTCAGTAAGGGTAAGGTGGGCGTCCCTAAGCAAAAACCAAGCAGTGTTGCAGTGTATTCAGTCATTGTGATTTTAATTAGAGGAATTTGGCCGCAGTGGACATCATCAGATCCTCTCATTTATAATCTGAGTGAGTTGGCTCGGCCTGGTGAGCTGACATCCAAGTCTCAATTGGACTCATTAACCTCTCTGAGTAGACGGATTTTGTTTGACTCACCAGACAGATCTGACAACACACCATGATGGTAAAAATAAACACTGTGTGTGCATACAGCCAGATTTATTTTGGTGTTCTGAAACCCCAAATTTCAGTAAAACCTTCAAAAATGTTTCTCCTAAACATACCTCTATAGTCTTCAAATGATTTAAAAAGAGATTTTCCCTTTACAGAGATTACCAGACATAAATGTTCCACATTTAAAAGTTGGAGGAGACTGAAGTTCGCCCGTATGGGCTGTGTTGGAAGGTTTAGTCTCAGTCAGTGGGTTCGAACTAAAGGTAAAATGGCTGTTCTTGCTGTGCACTCTCCTGCAGTGCACTCTATAACAGTCACTTTGCATAGTGGGGGGGGGTGCATCGGTGCCACAGGGGGGCCCATGATGCTCTGTGTCTGGGCTGGCTTTCACCACATGGACCACCTCCACCTTATTAGATTAGACTCTGGCCCTCCTCGGGTTCATAATTGCATTTGCCTGATGCTGTGTATTTAACAATAGAATGGTCTCTGCCCAAGTGGCCTTCCCTTACCTGGTTTCCCAGCCACCTCGGGGGGCGGGAGAGCAGACCAGCACCAGCCCTGGGATAAGAAGTAGTCATGACAACCAAAGACCTACTGTAGTCTTCCGTTCATTCTGTGTGACTTTGCATTTTCTTTCCTGGTGGATTCCTTCTTTGGTAGTCACTGTTTCTTTGTGTCTGGGAGAAAAATTCCCTTTGGCTCATTTCATTGCAGCGCTTGCTCTTGTTCTGGGCAGGGCAGCAAATGTTCCTTTCTGCTGTGTGTCCCTGGGAGTGGGAAATGAAAGACTGTCGAATGGGGGCTCGTATTTCACCCTGTCCATAATTTATGGAGAGACCAGGTTTAGGAAGGGACATTGCATGCTTGTCATAATCACCCTCCGTGTGGCACAAGCAACCAGCGGGGGAACAAATCGATGCTGACACATGTTTCTGTTAGCGACACAGTCTAATTGATGCATTTTGCCAGTTTTAAGCATAATTTTCATTCTGTGTAAGTTATTCTTTGTGACAGCGTTCAGATGTTTGCTTGAGGGAACATTGGCAGTGACTTGGCATATCTGGAAAAACTTCTGCTATGTAGGTTTGGAACGTGACCTCCTCAAACCTGTTTGCATTAGTGAGGCAGCAAGCTTCACTGTACGTGGTTTGAGATAGTGACATTCTTTTGAACTGGGAGTTGCACTGGCCACGGGTAGCATATCATAAAGCACAACCTGTCTGCTAATCACAAATTACAGCCAGTCTCTCCTCCAGCCCTGATCCAGCTCTCTCCACAGGGAAGCAGGGCCAAGGAGAAGAATAGTTGCTCCTGCCAAGTCCCTACCTATCCCCACTACAAGGTGCTTATAAATCAGCGTCCTCGCAGATAGGTCAAGGTTTTGATTTGGTCGTGACCTCGGTTCGTAAATCTGAATGATGTAGGGGCCATGGCTAAAAGGCTGCTGGATCATCTCTTGGATGGGACACCCCTCCCTCGCTTTCAGCGTCTTTCTCTCCTTCTCTGGATGTCTCCTCTTAACATCCCTCCACCAACCCCAGCCCTCACGTGACTTTTCAGTCCCCGCTGCCGTCCCGAGTCCCCCGAGCCTGTATAATAGGCAAAGAGAGAAAGAGAGCGGGAGCAAGAGGGTGAAACAGGCAATCAATAAATCAATATGTTTTGTGCCACTAAGCTAGGGTAAACTCACTCTCTCAATGCTGCCTGTTCATGTTCAAACACACACACATATATATGCTCACTTACCATCCTATCAAATTTCGCTCAACACACACACACACACAAAGCAAATGAAGCCCTGGGAAAGAATGTCCCTTGCCAAAACATATTTTGTTGTTTTAGGGACTTTCTTTTTTTCCTCATTCTGTTTCCTGTGTTGGATCATTAAGTCATTGATTTTTGTTTCAACGGGTAAGTGGTGTTGGGGACCCTCTGGGAGCCAGCTGAAAACCTCAACAGAGTGGCTCCAGCAGGAGTTTCTTTAGTTGTGACAGGCTGCTCCCAAGGGCCAGTGGGTCCCTTTAACTCTGCAGGTGAGAAACTGTCGCCTGAAATCAATCTTTCTGCCTCAGTGTACCGAGGCACTCCTCCATAAGCGTATTCACTCGGATGTCTATAGATTTCTTCTCACAAAGGAACAAACCTGCGCATTCAGTGGCCGCAGAAAATCTTGGGGGCACACAGGTGGTCAGGTCTTTCCATGGATTTTTAAGGGTGTAAAAAGTTAGCGGAAGCATTGCTTTCCTATTTACTATATCCAATATTTTTAGGTCCGAGGGGGCGGCGAGGGTAGAGGAGAGCTGGAGAGACACGGTGAGATACAGTAGCAACCCCGGCCGATCAAGACTCAGTTGGCAAATGGCCAGCAAGATATTACAGTCAGATATATAGTAACACAGATGGATGCACTCAGCCTAAAGAGGCTGACATATTGGCCAGCGCTGTCATAAGAATGACATAATGCCTATCCTGACAGGTAATGAAAATAAAAACTGCTCCACCGCAGAGTTGCATAAGCACTTTAACTTTAGCTCGCACAACGTAAAACATTACCTCTGACATATGGGATATCCCGAGGGGAGCTTCAGAGAGGGTGGATGGAAAAGGTGGAGGTCTGACTGATTGGAAGTGGTTCCCTGACTTGCTGTAAGATGGAACTCCTGATTTCATCACTCACAACCAGAAGCATCCGATTGGTTCTAACGTGCGGCTCCTTGATGTAGAGAAAATATTCTGCGTTTCAAAAAAAAATACATCTCAATCTTCCGCACTCAATGGATCTGCTCTTTCCTGTAGAAAATGCAGCCATGGCTATCCTGACTGACAAGCTTCTTTCTAAGAAAGCACCCAACTGTTCAAGTATTTGGAAAGTTGGAATGATGGAACCGCTTTTGAATGATTTCAACATTGTGTCTGACGTAGCAGGAATACATTCCTGTATAATTGTGTTTAAAATCAAATCTATGTTGGATTGACACCGATTCGTGATTATGGTGAACGACGACGGCGTGGGGGAAACACCTACCACAATGTATCGAGGGTGCATTTACACGTGCACCTTCATGCGGTTAAGCTCAGTCTGGAGAAATGCCAAGTTCATTTGAATCATTTGGCGCCGGATACAAAGGAGGACTGTTTCGCAATATGAGCTGATATTAAAAAAAAAAAAAAAAAAAAAAAAAAC
>KV751353.1:2282985-2314240 GCA_001698575.1 Mola mola
ATGTAGAGTGAATATTACAACCAAAGTTCATTTTACTTACTTAGCACTTTCAGCCTTTCTTCCTGTTCAGTTTTCCCTTGGCTTTTTTGTTGAAGGTGGAATTGCCGAGGGAACAAGTTTTTGACATTATTACAGGCCCCTGAATAGCCGAGACCATCATTTTTTTTAATATAGGAATGGATGAGAATAGTAAGATGAGGAATAGATTGACATTGGGGCCACTGCGTCCTTCATGCTTGACAAAAACGAAAGTGAGTTCCTCTTTGAATGTTTTTTTCTTTCTTGCTGATGGGATGTGTGTGTGTGTGCGTTTGCTCTGTGTGAGTATAAGCTTGCTGGTACGGTACATGCTAAAATCATTGCTGACGTGTGCATACATGTGCGCTGCGTTCAATCACGTGCATGCACATTTTTTTTTATTCTTGCGTGTGTAGGAGTGCGAGAATATTCACTTCGCCCACCTGGGCTTTAACTAGGAGCCGATGGAGCCGTCTTACTGAAAAACTCCCTGTTGTTTCTTTGGCAGAGCCTAACAGGCAGACTTGACTCTAGCACTTCCTCCTTGCTCCTTCACTCTCACTCTTCTCCCTCGATTTTCTATGTTCCTGACACTTATCTCTTTCTCTCCTTTTCCTCTCTCTCTCTTTTTCCCTTTTTCTGAATTTAATCAGGCAGGCAGTGTGGAATTAGCGGCTATTGGGTGAAAATGTGCGGGCAAGGAGAGGAATGTGGAGGAGAAAAGAACTGAGCTTTCATCTATCTGTTCGTATCTTCTCACCCCCCCTGTCGTTTCAGGCCAGAGTACAGAGCTGAGCAGTCACGTGTTGCATAACAGCCCTATGCATGACACCACTTAGCTACCTCCCTCTCTCTCATTCCATGTTTCTACTTGCACCACACTCGCTCGTCTTTTATGCGCTATGTCCACACCGGTACTGTGTTCGGACTGACTAGCACTGCAGGTAAAAATACAGCCCTGCCATTCATTTCAATGAGACCTGCACGTCACCGTATGGAGTTTGCATGTTCACCCAATGTTGGCACCCGTATCTCGACACCTGCTCTGGCTTTCTCCCAGTAACCTAAAGTAATCCGCTGGATCTTAAATGCCCGCTGATGCACAGCTGTTGTCTGTATATGTCGGCCCTGCGATGACCTGCGGACCTGTCCGGGGTGGACTCTGCTTCCTGCCAAATGTCAGCAAGGGTAGGCTCCAGTGGAAGTATGGATGGATGGTGTTAAGCTTACTGTTTGGTTAAAGAATTAGTGCAACACTTTTAGAAACACTACGTTCTGCTCCGGTGCCAAAGTTCGATGAGAATATTGATGCCTCCCTCATATCTGCCCCTGCAAGAATACACGGCTGCTGTCAGCATAAAGACTGGAGGTGGCCCAAGGTAATGAAATCTGCCTTCTGGCAGATTCTAAAGATTACTCATTTCAGTAATTCAGTAATCTTCTTAGCTTTAACCATTCATAGCCTACGCACATTTTCCTTTCCAAGAAAATGCTAATTTGACACCAATTCATTAATTCTACTTTAAATTTTACCAGGCGCACTGCGTTCCCTTTCCTGATATGTGAGGCAGGTATGCATCTTCTTTGGAGACGGATTTTGAATTATTTGGGGGTGTGACCATGCATTCATTGTGGAGGGAGGGCCAAAACCTTAAGAAAAAAACAAGTTTTTGTTTTAATAATTGACTAACTGAAGGTGATCATATTTTAATTTCTTACCTCTGTAGCTTCTGTCTGACTCTGTTTTTATCTTTGGTTTCTTACACACCTTTGGGGTTGTTTTTTTTTTTATAATTGTGTCTCTTCCTGCCTTTTTTCCAATACCAGGGCAGGCTAACGTGAGTGACAGCTCATTATAACACCATCGCTTCAACCCTTAACCTCGTGAGACAGAATCAAGAGCGTGTCTATGCGAGTGTGTGCATGCATGTGTGTGTGTACGGACGTGCATAAACGCGTGTGTGTGTGTGTGCGTGCATGCACATGAAAAAGAGAGTGGTTGCACTTCCTCACTAAGCACACTCATCGTGTGTTTGCCCGTGCTGCTATTTGTGTCTATATTTACATTTGCATATGCTGTAAGGTATCTTTCATATGCACAAGCCTTTCAAGTCAGTTCTCACACTCTTCTTCATATACACACACGTCCGCACACACAAACACACACAGTCCAGCAGATACGCAGCTCATGAATACTCCCAATTATGTGAAAACCCACTGATTGTCTCTGCACCTCAGTGGTGGCTGGAGAAGAGGACAAAAGTTGTGGGGGGATGGAGGTGAGAACAGTCCGCCTGATTCCGAATATGACAGCTTTGGAGCTTGTTGGGGTTTTTTTTTCTTTTATTCAATAGATAAGTGAAAAGCAAAAACCCAGTGATGGCACGACCAGTACCAGCCATGATTTATGTTTAGCTCTGCAGCGAGAAAAGTACAATTTATGGCTTTTCTGTAGGGCCTAATCTTCACTGTATGCTGCAAAGCTCAGACGATGCAGTCAGCTTAGAGTGGGAGGGAGAGAGCAGCTGATAATTGTCCCATTCTCTAGTTAGCTTCTTTTCTTTTTCTTGTTTCTTTTCCTCTCACTTACTAACCGACTCTGTCACATTTTGTCCTTGTCATTTTGTCATTTGCTTCCCTCCTCCTGCAAGCTTACACTCCCAGCAGAGCCCATACATACATACAAACAGGCCTAATCTCGCGCATGCAGGTGCACTACATGCACACAAACGCAGGGAGCTGCTCAGCCCCTCAGCGGCAGCTTCACTCCTCACACTTTCCCGTTCTCAGCGTCGTCTCCTCTTTCTTCCTCGCGCTGCCTTCCTTCGGCACCTCCGCCCTCAACCACCTCCACATATGGATCCTTTCTTTTTATAGTCAAAGCAATAGTCCCCATGGAAACATCAGAGTTGTTGATTGCCGAGGTGCTGTACATCTAATTATGTAACTATTGCAAGGGGTTGTGTTGTTTGCGTGTGTGCACGCTCTGCAGCTTATTTGTTTCTCACCCTGGCATCATCCTTTATAAGCAATACCTCTTTTTTGTGATGGATCAAGCTGCGGTACAGTAATCGATCCGTGCTCCAAGTCAGACGTGAGGTCTTGTTCCAACAGCATGCTCCAAATGTAAGGTTTATCGTGTTAATGCGTGATGTGAAAAAGAGGCCCTTCGTGTGTGCGCGTACAGCGTACATACATGTGCATGTCAACCAGTTTTGAAGGGAAAAGATGATCTGGGGGGTGCAGATGATGTGTCTTTTCTATCCACTTACAATATGACAACAGAATTCTCATCCATCAGCTCCTATTAAAGTGTTTGCTGGAAGCGTAAACCCTGTCTGGTCTCATTCCAGGTTGATTCTTATCCAGCTAGAGCACTAAAAAAAGAGGGAGAGAAATGCTGTTTAATGCATTAATTCCCTGTAGGAAAAAAAAAATTGTTTTCGCACTCAACACTCATTTGCTTTCTCGGACTGTAAATTTGTACAGAAGAAGAGGAGGATGAAGAATGAGGGAGAATAATAAGATGTGGAAAGGATTCTAACCTCTCGTTCAAAACTGCTTGAAAGCTGTCCCACCACTGCGAGCTTTCGGGCCGCTTGCCAGTGGAAGAAGGAGAAAACAGGAGGAAATAAAGAAGAGGTAGGCTGGTGCGAAATGGATCAAACAATGGATGTGCGAAACGCATTGCTGTTCTCGACCAACTGCAGGCGAAAGAGAAAAGGAGAGGAAGAGGAGTGGGGGTGTGTGATAACTTGAGGCTTTTTAAATGTTTTGCTTCGTTTTTGACAGTAGGTCTTCAGAAAGTTTCAGAAAGACCGCTTTCACTGCTATTGAACGTGCAAAAAAGAAATTAAGCGGAAGAGATTGAATTGGGATTAACTTGTCATACATACTGTTCCCAAGGTCAAGAATGAGCCTCGCTCGCTCTGTGGTGACTCGGATTTGGATGTGTGTGTGTGTGTGTGTGTGTGTGTGTGTGTGTGTCTGTGTGGTGCATATGGAGATTTTGGAGACGTAGTGATCACGGTAGACACTACAGGGACATCAGCAGCAGCATATAGAAAGAGACCGCAGAGATATGGTGACTGCATTCACACGGTTTCCCAGATTTCAGGGGGAAAGCAGCGAAAGCTCTTCATATTTATTTGAGTGGGTGGGTAATTTATTCATGCAACTTCTGCTGGTCAAAATCAGCTGCTATTATTAAGTGTCCAAATCCAAGTCCAAATGGTTTATGTGCACGTTAGTGTGCAGAGCAGGTTTTGCTGCAGTACTTCATCATTTTGCAACATTTTGAACATAAGGAAATGCTGATAAATGAGGGCCAGTGTTTCATTTGCCATAATGTACACTGCAGCCTTGCTGTTGCACCAGCCACCTCAGTGCAGCCAAAAAGAGCACAGTCTGTGTTGATTTATAATTCATCTGGATGCTCCTTTTTTTTTTTTCGCTCCTGTCCTCTCAGCCTGATTGCAGTCCCAGCCTAAACAAGTGGGCCACGCCACCCTGTTGTCAGATAACACTCCTTTCATCCTCGATCTGACGTGCAACACGCTGCCCACCTCCCATTGTCTCTAAAGATGAGAGGGAATAAAGGAGAGAATGCTACAAAGGCAAAGGGATTGGAATGTTTTGCTTTATAGTCTTCTTTAGCCCCCACACGCAGACATTGAATTAACATTTTTGTTTTTACTTTAACATCAAAAGAGAGGTTTGGTGTTGGGCCATATGTCAGGATGAAGAACTACAGAGAGGAGGAGAAAATACTTACTGAAATGTGTAGACTTTAGTGGAGATTAAACCTGATGGGAATCCAAGCGGGATTCAAACATTCATCAACAAGTCCTTCAAGCCCACACTGCTACAGACTGATCAGAAAGTTCTTGTCGAACAGAGCTTGGAAAATCACCCTCTTTTCTGGGTTCTGCAGGGTCAGTAGCAGTTGTTGGCATCATTTTGAAGACACATAGATATTTAAAAATATCGTTTGGTTGAAATTATGAACTTATTTTATGGATTAAAGGTGCGACTTATAATTACCAGATTTAATTTAAAGCACATTTTCTGAACAATTAGAGGGCAGTATTTCACCTCTGCCCATTGACACTGTTCTAAGTATTGTTTATTTAGACATGAAACAATGCAGCGTCCTCAAATATGTATCATACATTTTTCAAACCTCAAGTCTAGACTCATCTCATAACAATAGTGTAGAGTTCAGTTTTAGAAAGAAAAGCACCCATTACTTTATATTGACGTCACTTAGCACATTTGATTAAATGTTATAATTGTTATCATTAATTGCACTCAAGACATGTTAGATTTTATTTAGAAACATTGTGAGCTCAACATTGCCTCTTGAGGCACATCTGGTATTACAAGAAAAAACGGGCTGCGGCTAATCTTGGAGTGTTTAGCAGGAAGCAACTGGACTTCTTATCTTGTAAGATAAGAAGTCCAGTTGCTTCCTATTAAACACTCCAAGATTAAGATGACCTGGATGACTGAGAACCTTCACGGGCTGCAGTTAGTTGACATTTTAAGCATATCATCACAGTGGTTATTTCTTGCAGTTATGTTAATAGTTTACTTCAGTTTTTCAACGTTTTCACTTGCATCTTACAGATTTTCGCTTTATTTACAACAGGATGTTAACAATTTACAACGATTTTTCTTACCACGCAAATTTGTGTTGCACCTTTTTATAGAAATACGATGACATTTAATTACTAAACACACATCCCTGTGTGATTTTTTTTTTCTATCATTTTGAGTTTAAGTTGAAAAATGACTTAAAACTTTAAGGATATCCTATACATCTTTTTATTATTGAAACACAAATCTGTGCAATGAAGCAGCTTATCTGCGTTCTAATAATGCAGTCTTGGAATCTCCCTACCGACTCGTCTGTTTTTCTGTTTGCAAAAACCTTTCAGAAGCTCTCAGTTCAGACATTCTTCATTTCCAAAACTGCTTTACTAGTTTATTTATCTTATAGTAACTACACCTGATTTACATGCCGGCAAAAACAGGCTTTTGTGACCAACCATGTTGAGAGCATGGAATATAACGTATTTCAAGTCTTATAAGCAAAAAAGCCTGCTCTGCCAACTTAATTTAATCCTCAATACAATATTCAGGAGTAAAACTTTTTTGTCATGCATACATTAAGAACTGTAGCTACAGATATATATTTTTAACTGCACCTCATGTCCTATTCAGCACCAGTGAATAGGACATGAGCTATCATGTGGCTTACATTGGGTAAATTTAGTTGATCCCCTACCACAATATTGTATATAACAACAAGTAGTCTTGCAGCTCAGCTGTCCGCTGAGTGAATTTGTCGGCTGGAAAACGTCTGTTGCCAAGATTAGCCTGTGCACTCGTGAAGAGGATCAGTGACTGTGTGGCGAGGCGCTTCCATTTGACTGACTGACCTGAATCTCACTCCTGCACACATCTTGTACCGTGGGGAAAAGTAACTTTTCTCCGAACCGAAGCTGATTACGGCCACACTAGTTATATTACGTCCCTTCTTTCTGCAGTGTGCATTGTTAATAGCTGTGGAAGGGTGTTTTGCTACACATGTTGTAAAATACTTCTGTGGCCCAAGAGGTTGCAAAAGTCGATAAAATGAAGATTTTACATGTTTCTTATGAGCTTGGATGGAAATCGAGGGGGTATTCTGCGGCTTTGTAATGCTTCGGTGAATCGATGTAGCCTAAAATCAATAAGTTCAAAATAGATCGTCCTCTTTGTGACCAATGGTGATATCGAGTGCACACCTGCTAAATGTTTCAAGTTTTTCAAATGATCTTGCCAGTGAGGCTTCTCTGCCAGAGTACAAAAGCATCTCAGGATTAGAACCGTATTTGTTCAGCTAATGTTTCCGTTGGCATGCGTCCATCCCAAGATGAGTGTTGTGCATGCTGAGATCCTACTTTGGAAATCAGGTCCAGGTCGTTTGCCAGTGGTTCATTTGACAGTATGAATATGAACGTTGGGTTACACGTAGACTCTGCATGCTCCAGCAGAGCACTGATACTTAATTTCATCCACAGCAGGCCTAAGAATCAGAAAATATATGTACAGAACAAAACAAAAGGCAGGAAGAAACCAAAACACCTCGACATTCAAATGGGATGGAGACGGAATAAAAGTGACTGCAATGTCAAAGAAAGAAAAAGTTCTGTTAGCTGCAGAACTTGAAATAGGGCATGTTTTTGACAGTCGTGGAAGAGGGATATTATGAAGGTAGCCTTCCTTGCTTCCCTGGGAGACTTTCATAGAGTCCTTTCTCACTGTGATAATGAAATGACCTGGCCTGCACTGCTTCACTCTCTCTTGCAAAAACAGATCTGCCAGACAAGGGTGAAAATGAGAAAAATCATACCTCCTCTCCCAAGTTTCTTTTAATATTCTTCTTCACAGCAAACGAGGGGAGTGTGAGGTGCGTTTGTGAGGGGTTTTTGAATGCTGGCGCCAGCACTACCTTGAGCAACCTGTAATAAAGTGTATTTGAAGCACGTTTGACACAACAAGGTACTATAGAGAAATTCAAGATAGAAATTCCACGGTTGTTATCGTTGCAGTGTAATTTCATTCCTGTGGTTTGCACGCAGTGAAATCAATACAGTAAGCAGCCAAACCCAGATCGAGGACTTCAATTTTGTCCTATTTTAGGGTAGAATCCAATATTGCAAACTACAGTCCCACATTGTTTAGAGCTAATCCTGTGGGCCCCGCTGCACATTCAGGCTGTACACGACTGATTCAGAAGAATGACTCACCAGTTTGGAACAGCACAGACTGCATGCAGACCATGTATTCCCTCAGCTTCTAGTTAGCAGGGAATCTATGGCAGCACTGAGGCAGAGCGCTGTCATTGAGTTACATAATCAACAGAGGAGTGTAGCAAGACTATGTGCCTCTGCGTGTGCGTGTGTGCGGGTGGGTGTGCTGTTGCATTGGTGTAGCCGCAGTTCTTTTGGAGCTGTCGATCATGTGGTACACCAAGGCCACTCTAACACAAGGCTGCTGAGGTGGACTTTCAGCAACAATGGAGCTTAGCCTATGTATGTGTGTGTGTGTGTGTGTGTGTGTGTGTGTGTGTGTGTGTGTGGACTCTCGTGTTTTTAAAGGCATATGCATGGATAAGTGGGCAGCTGCATCTACAGTGCGAGGATGAGGAGAAAACTCATTCTACGTGTGAGGTATTAGGCATGCATGCTGAGAGATGAGCCAATTTACAGCACACGTGGACTTACAAGGACACATTTACATATCTATTGTGTGTCTGCTTATTCGTACCCTGTTGTATGTTTTCCGTGCGAGCGCGAATACGTAGGCCTATTTGTGATTTCTGCACGTCCGCGTGTGAGGCAAGCTGTTGTATGAGAGTGGATGCGTGGTCGTCTAAGCCTCACGCTTCCGATCCTGTTCGTGCGTCTATGTGTGCTCCTGTATGTGCGGATGCCTCCTTTTTGTAAATGGAAATGCTGTTTTCCTCATAATGGCTTTAAACTACAGCTGTATTTCCTGGGCACTGCATTGAATCTACTGCTCAATGATGCCATCTGGCTTTGGCTAACACCACGGCAGACATCCGAGGGGAGCTATCCTGCTACTCAGACTCAGGTTTAAATAACTGTTTGGGGATCCGTTGTCCAGTGGGCTGGTTCTAACTCACCCCATTATGAGCGGGATAATAAAGCTGACCTTGAAACAGTTTACTGGCTGGGAATAATGGAAAACACTGATGGAGAGCCCATGAGCCTCCACTCAGCTCTAGGTGGAAGAAAAGAGAAAAAAAACAAAACGGTTTAACCTCTTAACATTATTTTTTTTTTATACAGTGTCTAAAAAATTATGAGTGCATATTCTGCTCATCCAGGGATAATAGAGAACTGAGAGACTCACTCACTCACAATGAGGAATATTAAGACAAAATCAAGAGTTACAGTTTTAATGAGCTTTTGATTTTGAGGTTTAAGCAAGAAGATGTTGCAGTAAAAATCAAGGGGAGAGTACAAAGATTAATAGCTTTGTGGAGCGTCTTACTTTTGAGAAAGGGGGGGGAGGGGGACATAAAGTAAACCTCCTTAAATTAGGAGCAGAAATATTTAAATACAAGCTCAGAAAGGTCCAAGTAGGTTAAGGCGAGCGCTTGCATGTAAAACCAGCAGGGGTGGAACACAATTAGGTCAGACTGAGGCCAGATCATTTGTATGGGTCACGGTAACAATACTCATATGTATGCAGGCTTATGGGCCCCTTGGGAGCACCGGGCTGACCTTGTCCCACACTCTGATCTATGTCCTCATCTCCCCCATGCCCTCCTTTCCTAGTTCCTCCCACTGTCTTTCCTCCTCTTCCCACTTCTTTTTTTTAATCACAACATTTCTTTCTTTTCAGACAGCCTGCTTTTATTTGACCATTCTCAGTTTCTCTTCTTTTCACCCAGTTTACTTTTATTACTTTTGATTCCCATCCTTCCTCTCTCTCTCTCTCTCTCTCTCTCTCTCTCTCTCTCTCATTTTTCCCCACTAATTTTTAACTCAGTTATTCCACCTGCCAGTCCCTTTACCTGCTCTCGTCCTTTGTCCATATCAACAGCCAGTTTGATAAATAATGCATCACAACTCATTAAAAACATTAGTAGGGTTCTGTTGGCTATCAAAGAGAGGGAGGAGACGAGCGAGAGGAAGCAATGAGTAACTCTATTTTTTTAAACAATGTTATGGAGAATGATGTGATTGAATATTTGGAGCAGGAAAAGAGAAGCCGAGCGTCCGGGCATTAATTGTGTTTGCGTCGCGACATTGTGTCCCTCCTGCTCAAAGGTTTTGCATTTGGTGAATCAGCGGAGAGCAACAAGATTCATTAAAAATGATGACTGTATCAGCAAACGCAAAAGAAAAAAATATAATGACATTTAACAAACACTATGCCGCACAGAACCATGACCTTTCCTTCCTCCCCTTTCATCTTCAGCTGTCTCTTCTCCTCTCTCCTCCTGCCTTCTCTTCCTCCTCCTCTTCCTTTCCTCCTCGCAGTGTGGCGATTGGCATTATTAAAAATTGATTGGCGGCAAGCGTTTAGCAGGGTGGCGAGGCGGAGAGGGAAGGTTTTGACAGACAGGAGTGAAATGAAAGGAGGGTTCTCAGCGGACACACGTCAGAAAGGTCTCACTGGGGGACAGGCTCTGTGGATGTGTGTGTGTGTACACACTTCTATGTGCAAGCTCGTGTGTGAAGCTCAGAGAGGACTGTGCAGGAACATTGGAGTGTGTTGTGGGGGTTATTATCATATATACACAGATGTTTTTTGCATGTTTTATTCAGCTCTTTAGAGTAAAATGGTGGTCCAGCAGACCACCAACAGAATTTATTTCAGAATTTTAAAAAAGTACACGGTAGACAATGGTCCGTGGTTGATTTTTTTCACCCCGTTTGAATGGCACCATGAATTACACGTATCATATTTGTCAATTTGAAAGATAATTCTGCAGCCCACGAAAGTCACAGCTGGTCATCAAACTGAAATATAAGACGGTGAATTTAGGAAGAACAGCCAGCAGTCGCATGCATGCCGTCTCATTTATTGACTGTATATAAAGATGTATAACAGGAGAGCTCCCCAAGCCAAAGTGTCTTGATCGCCATCAGGTGGCAGGCTGCAGTATTGGTCTTTATCATTACTCCCCCTCAGTTTCTGTGTATCAGGTACAACTTTGACCAAAATAAACCCTCAACATGCAGATTAAAACTTCTGCCACTTCAGGTGTTCAAGTATTCACTTTTGATGCAATAAAAATGGGCCACAACAACCAGATCGATAACTGAGCTTGTGACTCGACAGGCAGGTGTTTTTTCAATAGCAATTCTAGAGTCTGTTTCACAACCCAATCAGTGACCATCAGCTGTTGTCACCATCCCATTCTAAATAATCTGACACCAAGAAAAAAAAGTAAAAATGTATTTACTTTTTTTGAATTTCCAAAGTTCACGTTCGTATTATTTTCCTAATGTAGAGAACAATAAACAACATTGTAATTTCAAAGTTAATTAACTAGATAACTTCAAGTAAAAAAATGCTTTTGAAAATTGTGCTCAATTGAAAAACATTAAGGATTTTTTTTTTTTTTTTTTAAATGATTAAAAACAACTATATAAACATTGTCCCTCTGTGACTTTCATTGACAAACTCAGATTTTTTTACAAGAATCATGCATGCGATGCTTAGCAGTTTGTCAGCCTTCAGCCCCACACAGTTGTCTGTGTATTTGGGTGGGATTTCTGGCTCCAGGTGACGTCAAGAGGGAAAGGCTCGAATTTCTCATTTTGACTTAATTTTTGCACATTTTGCAGATAGCTGCAGCTGTACTGATTTTACCTCATTCCTACGTTTCCTGAGCTAACGTGTCATCAGGTGTTGTTTTTATGCTGTGCAAGAAAGAAATACACAAGAGCCGTTTAACACTATCACTCGACATTTAAATCATGTTTATACAGTATGTACAGATATACTGTGTACGTACACGTCCAATATGTTCTATAAGAATCTGAATTGTATGAACAGACTCCATGACGATAACACAGGAGCATCGAGCAGAGGATACACAGTCACAGTAGCTCCGCTGACCCAGAGTTACCTCACCATCCTCCTCTTTCTCTCGCTCTCTTCATCCCCCTGCTTATCCCTCTTTCCAACCC
The DNA here is from genome assembly GCA_001698575.1 of Mola mola. Classification (NCBI taxonomy): domain Eukaryota; kingdom Metazoa; phylum Chordata; class Actinopteri; order Tetraodontiformes; family Molidae; genus Mola; species Mola mola. Next base: position 2,294,724 of record KV751353.1, read on the forward strand.
CTGTCGCTCCTTTCATCTCAGATCAAATAATATTTCCAACCCATATTTCCAACCAGCTTTTCCCCCAATGGCTGTAAGTGCTGGAGCTTTGGAGATTTTTAATACACTTTACCCGCAATTTGGCTGAGTGATTCTAACAAAGTTTTTTTTTGTTGTTTTTTTTGTTGTTTTTTTTGAGTGGGTGAGGGTGGGGGGGGGTAGCATGTTCTATTTCATGAGGCTTATTGGCTTCTTTTTTTTTTTTCTTCTCTATTCTGTCCCTCTCATTTATCCTGCCTTTTGCTTCTGTTTCTCTCTGTGTCACAGATGAACAGACCAATCCAGGTGAAGCCGGCAGACAGTGAGAGCCGGGGAGGTACTGTATGCCCTTCCTCATTTCTTTTCCTCCCCCCACCCTGCCCACCTCCCTTGCTTCCTTGCTCCTTTTGTTCCAACCCTACAAACATAGATCAAATAATATTTCCAACCCATATTTCCAACCAGCTTTTCCCCCAATGGCTGTAAGTGCTGGAGCTTTGGAGATTTTTAATACACTTTACCCGCAATTTGGCTGAGTGATTCTAACAAAGTTTTTTTTGTTGTTTTTTTTGAGTGGGTGAGGGTGGGGGGGGGTAGCATGTTCTATTTCATGAGGCTTATTGGCTTCTTTATTTTCTTCCTTCTCTATTCTGTCCCTCTCATTTATCCTGCCTTTTGCTTCTGTTTCTCTCTGTGTCACAGATGAACAGACCAATCCAGGTGAAGCCGGCAGACAGTGAGAGCCGGGGAGGTACTGTATGCCCTTCCTCATTTCTTTTCCTCCCCCCACCCTGCCCACCTCCCTTGCTTCCTTGCTCCTTTTGTTCCAACCCTACAAACATTCTGCCTGTGCATATCAGCCTCACCATTATGTGTCCTATCAGACAATGGCGTGTACGTGGATGCAGGCTGACAGCGCGGCCCGGACAGAACCCCCAGTACTCAGAACACATTATGTTAACAGTGTTATTCCCGGCTGGCGTGGACCCCAGCTCCATTCCTGGGAGTTTCGTCATATGCACTGATGCATGCACATGCACGTACACGCATAGAAATATGTGCGTCTTGTCGCACTTGAGGGGAAAAAGGTCACTTCTTTTTGTCAAACGCTTGTAAGAACTGTAGAAGCGAGGCAATGCTTTTTGACACACGACACGCGTTTGTATGAGCCAAACAATGGCTAAGATAACGCATGTCAATGACAAAACACTCGCACATTACGGAAAACATCTCCAATTTGGCAACACGTGTGCTGCAAACACAATCAAAAACAGAACCAAATAGACAAACAAATTGAATGCAGCTCACACTGTGTTTGGTGTCAGGCTATTTGAATTGGCAGGTAGATGATAAGCAAAAAAGCTGTGTCAGCAGCAGCTGTGGTATAATCCTGCCACACAGGGGGAACACAAACACATCAGCATTTCAAATTTTAGATATTTTTGACATTGTTTAATGATTCTCATCTTCTTATTCAAAGAGAAGCTTACTGAAAACTGAAACCTAAAAGATTTCAACTAGAGCTATCCAATCAGATTCTCTGTTTCTGTTGTCTCCTCAGTTAGACTTACTTACTAACCAATCTCATTTTGATTCTGGAAGCCCTCATTGGTTTGCTTGTAGTATCACTAGTCAAAAACTGATAATAACCAGCGAGGCAGAGAAGCCATAATGGCTGCAATTACGGCAGAGGAGACCAACATGGCTATCTTAATAGCTTTGCCTTTTCTAATGGGGGACCTTCGCAGAGAAGCAGCACAACAACTGTCAGAATGAGAGAACATGTTGAAAGGCTTTCAAAAATGATAATTGTCAAGGGTAACAGTGAATGACGGCGATGTGGGAAAATGCTGGATTTTGTTAGCCTTAGATGACTTTTCTAAATAGAATGTGATGATATAAACATAGAATGTGATACTATATAAATGGCAGCTCGACCAGCTCAATACAGGTTTCAGTTACGTCATACAGATTAAATAATATTACTTATCCCATTATGATTGTGTGGTGTTTGCTGCCCTCCACCCAGGTTAACATTCTGCAACTACACACCACAGACATCAGCTGTTGTCCTTAACGCCTCTTTGGCAGCCGGCTGCTTATCTCGATTTAAATGTTTGGTCCTGTTGCTGCCTTTTTGGCGGGTCTGTCGATGAGTTCTGCCACAGCTGAAGTCCCAGCCCTAACAGTTATGGTTCACCGCTGATGCTATACAATGTGAGGAAAAAAAAAAAAAAAAAAGATAAAATAAAGAAACTTGTTAATTTTCCAGCAGCACAGATGAGTATCTGACTTCAATAACATCCCGAGTCACACGTGGTCTCTGGTCTTCTGTAGCTGTAGTGTTGTGGCCTCTCTCAGCCACCATAGCACGGGTGTGCAGTCTGGCATTTTGTGTGATGTCACACTGTATTGACGTCTAAGGCAGCTTGAAGCGCATTTTCTTTGTCTAGACATGCAGCGACCTGCTCCTGACATCAATCAATGGACTGTACACCGGAAGATTGATGCAGTTCCCCCAGTTTTTGGCTCGAGTCTTTCAAACTTTGCAGTTGTTAATATAATTGACTCCAGAGTGATGCTTCAGCCACCAAAAAAAGGGAGAGAAAGAAGGGAAAACAGAAGCAGAGAGAAGTGTGAGGAGCGATAGAGAGGTGTAAAAACAAAACTTCCAGGAATAGAAAAGAGATAAGTTTGGTGACCTGAGTATGATTGATCGAGCAGGAGGGAACGGCCGCAAGCACCCGGTGCGAGAAGCCAAAGCGAGGGCAATGCAGGACGTCCATACTGCTGTCTGTGTTCTGGGTTTCTCTCTGTATGTACAGTATGTCCTCTTTCACACATCTCCCCCTTGTCTGCTCTCCACACTAAGGATGCATCGCTATGAACATTTTGGCCAATGTCAATAGCCAATATTAAAACTGCTGTTGTGGCTGATAGCTGATATTTATAAACGTTGATATGATTTCTATATGAATATGTTTCCAGGATAATCATCATCATGTATAAAGAGTAAAATACATATAATCAGTGCATTGCCTCCTTGTAATGTAAGCACACAGGTTTGGTCTGCCCATTCAGACTTCCTCTGGCCAAGAAGCAAAGGCTGTTGGGGCTCCCGAATTATAAATGCAATACTGTAACAAGCAAATACGTGCATTTAAAATTCTATTAGTGTAGAAGTACTATAAGAAAAAGTGTACTTCAAATATCAAAAGTAAAAGAACTCCAAGGTGCAACTGGTTCATGATTGCAGGATACATTTTTTGATTCAATTTTGGAATTGGAATTTCTTTTAGGTCTTTGTGAAATAATGGATGACCAGACCTCTTTGGGCCTCAATCAGTTATTGAGATGAAACCATCTGAAAAATCATTCTTTCATGAAGCTTCTCACAAATTAAAGCAAGCCTGAAAAGTTCTAAGGAGCTTTCCAATATACAAAAACAACTACTTCTGTATATACAGCATGTGAATTTATTCAGTTGCTCTCTTCCATCGTCCGTTTGAGAGTGTTGTGGAGAAAGAATATTAGTTTTAAAAGTGCAACTGATGAGGCTTTAATGAAAATTATTGTTGTACAACCAAAACAATATTAAAAAATAATCACATACTGTTGTAATACTTATTTATGATCAAATATTAAATATTGCATTAGAGGGAAATCAGGGAGTCTTGGGGATTGGTGCGTGTGTGTGTGTGTGTGTGTGTGTGCGTGCTCTCTAGCAGAATATGAGTGTTTGTTTGTTTGTTTGTGTGTGATTGTGTGTGTGTGTGTGTGTGTGTGTGTGTGTGTGTGTGCGTGCTCTCTAGCAGAATATGAGTGTTTGTTTGTTTGTTTGTGTGTGATAGAAGTCTTTCCCTGAAGAAAGATGTAATGTTTACTGGGGTCTTCCCTGGGGAACTTTTGGCTTTGCCCATCAACGATGTGCTTACTGTGAATGTGTACGCATGTGTGTGAGAGAAAGTGTGTTTGTGTGTGTGTGGGGGGGGGGGGCAAACATTTCCAAATCTGTGTGTGCATATGTGTGTGTGTCCTCCACGCCAGATGTGCTCTCCACTTTTGTAAACACCCGGCCCCCCCAAACCACCACCACCACCACCACGCCCTCCCCACCCACATACACACACACATACCACCACCACCACCATCACCACCAGTGCAAGGCCAGGGCGCAGATTAGTCTTGTTGACTCGGCAAGGACACCCTGTCAGGCGCAGTCGGTGGAGAACGGACCCTAAGCGCACATGCACGCACACACACATACGTAGAGAAGAAAACATATACACATTAATTTGCAGAGCGCATCGAGGTTCATTAATTTCCAAACGTATACGTCCACTTCCACAACGTTCCCACTCTGTGTAATGTAAAAACAGACAGCCTTGAACGTCGACACATCTGCTAAAGTTGCGTGGGAACACACTTTCAGCGTCTGCCTCCCTCAAACACTCATTCAGCATCTGAATCGCGCCGTGAATAATTAACTGATACTGGACCGCAGCCTGGCCATATTTTACTAACACCCATACATGTAGAGGATTTGTCTGAATATACCATCCTGCAGGTCTTTTAGATGGCATGAAATTTTGCTCGTGCTGCAGATACATTTGAAAAAAAAAACTAAAGGTTATATGTATGTTGGGACCACACAGATGTTTTCATCCAATGTTCTCATTTGCCCATTTTAAGCACAAAATAGAGGAGAGCAACAGTTGGTTTATTACGATCTACTCTTTTATCCTGCATGATACATTTGTAATGGAAATGCAGCTGGAATAAGTGAATGACCAGATGCTCAAAAAATGCTATTGTAATTAAAATATGTGTGAGACAAACATTATACTGTGCTATGAAAAGGCTGGTAGGCAGCAGCTCCAGTTAAAATACACATTCTGCCGCTGGTATTTGGCAGTAAAGTAAGGAAATTGTAAATTCTATATCATTATTATTATTATCACTGCTGATGTTCAGGCTATAAGTACCTATGAGTGATTGTTCAGCGATCAGAAGGTTCCTGGTTCGATCCCAGAGTTAACATGTCAAAGTGTCCTTGAGCAAAACACCGGACCCCAAATTGCTCCTGATGCTGGGCAATTAGTTAGCGAGTGTGTGTGAATGGTCAACGCTCCTGATGAGCAGGCGCGCCCTGCAACACAAATACAGTGCTAGGAAAGAGACGATATACTGTATATACAGCACGTTTACCATTTGTTTTAAATAATCACACTCAACCAGAATAAGTGATTAATCTAAATCTAGTAGGTTTCAGTCAAAACTAACCGTGCTTGCAACTTGAACAAACAGGTGGATGAGACATCCCAGATAGCATATAAAGTCTGTGGTAAAGTCTTGTGTGAAACTAAGCATGAGCAAAAATCCTGCTGGATATTTTTGTTAAAATCACCAGAACAGTATTTCTGATTCCATGACCATGACCTGCTCTGCCTTCCTTTTAGAAGACAGAAAGCTCTTTGTTGGCATGCTCAACAAGCAACAGTCAGAAGACGACGTGCGGCGCCTCTTCGAGTCCTTCGGCAGCATCGAGGAATGCACCATCCTCAGAGGTCCCGACGGAAACAGCAAAGGTGAGTTTGTAGCTGACTCTGACTTTGAGCCAACGGACTCTTTCGCGGGCTTCTTCGCAGAAGAGACTTGGCCTTTCAAAGTCTTTGCAAAGTTCTGCGGCGCTACATATGGAGTAATGTCAAATTGGAATTATTCACAATCATCAGAGGAGTGGTTGCATAAGACTACCGTAGAATCCGTCGATTTCAACAGTAAATGTCATATGAAGCTTTGCCCTCAGGGATAAGCGATATTAACCACCAGCTCTTACAGATGAACCCCATTAACCTTATGAGTCAACCCGCATGGCTCCAACAAAGAAAAAAAAAAAAAAAAAAAAAAAAAAAAAAACAACTTAAGCCAACTTCCTTATTAAACACCAGGCTTCATGTCATGCCAGGAAAAAAAAAAAATGTCCTTTGGAAATGTTGTCAGAGTGCTGCACAAGTTCGCTGCGTGAAGTTCATCAGTGGGCTTAGCAGCCAATCAATGGAGCCCGATGATAACTAAGCCCGATGATTACAGTGGGCTTGATCACTCGGCTTCTTCCGTGAAGCTCCATTAACAAGGCCTCATCAGCCAGCTTACGCGGCTAAGTGGGCTTTAGCTCAATAATTACTGGGAACTTGATCATTCAAATTCATCAACGGGGCTGGTCAATAGTAAGGCGACACCAGAACACTGTGGCATTTTAAGCCCCGTCAGAGGATCCCCAAACGTGTTAACGGTGTGAGGGTGGCATTTTTAGCCTGCTTACTGTGTGCTGATCAACACCGATTCAAACCTTTTCAGCAGAGAGAACTTTGCTTACTAAATTTGTCGCTGTAGGAGACTTATGCAGAGGTTCCTGTTCTGACCACCTCTTTTTCTCCTTGCTCGTTCCCCACCATCTCTCTCTCTTTAGGCTGTGCGTTTGTAAAATACTCCTGTCATGCTGAAGCACAGGCAGCCATCAGTTCTCTACACGGCAGCCAGACAATGCCTGTAAGTACACCATAACTGTGTGTGAGCGTGCCGATTTATGTGAGAGATATGAGTCACATTGTGAGATGAGGCGCGTAGCTCTTAATTACCTTCTTAAAGTTAAGCTATACTTTATTAAACCCAGGAAGGAAATTTATCCTTTAAATATGATTCATCGGAACAATTTCAGGGCAATGGGTGCAAACTGCAGCTCTGAGGCCGCTGCCTTGGCAGGAGGGGATGTGTGCAGATTCAAGTCACAGGTACACACTAACGTGCACTGCCTGGCGTGTGTGTGTGTGTGTGTGTGTGTGTGTGCATGGATGGGTGGGTACACAGGGTGCCTCATCCAGTCTGGTGGTGAAGTTCGCCGACACGGATAAGGAGCGCACCATACGCCGCATGCAGCAGATGGCCGGTCAGATGGGCATCTTCAACCCGATGGCCCTGCAGTTTGGAGCCTACGGAGCCTACGCTCAGGCAAGGCGCCCTGCAAAACGCCTTCTTTTTTTTTTTTTCATCCAGTTATTTATACAATGAAGATTGAAACGGAGCGCTCAACCCCGGTTTGGATATGACACAACAAAAAAAAACAACATTTCATTAAATTACGAATCATGATTTTCCTAGAATATGATGTAAATGGCTTATTTTAGTTGGTAAAATTCAGTCCTGTTTTTTCCGTCTTTGATTTCGGCCTCATCTCCCTCGAATAATCTTCTTATAATTACTGTGCCTCCACTGTGCAGGTGCAGCAGCAGGCGGCGCTGATGGCGTCCGTAGGCCAGGGAGGCTACCTCAGTCCAATGGCAGCCTTTGCTGCAGCCCAGATGCAGCACATGGCCACCATCAACGGCCTCCCAGGAGCGCCGCTGACCCCAACCTCAGGTAACCACGGTGAAAGTTCCAGCGGTCGAGGGCCCATAACTGACATTTAGTTGTTTCCACCCACAGAGGACATGGCATCCATTTTACTGCAGAACACAGAGCAGATTATCTGTACAAATGTACGAAGCCATTTGGTCAAATTAATTAAGCCGCCTAGTGTAATGCTAAACCGCACTGTGGAACTGACATGATGATTCTCCTCGGTTTAGGGGTCAGGTGTGCAAAGTTAGCCAACGGCCGGAACTCTCAGCTATGATTTTCCTTTTCATCCATGGTAGAACTGCATCTTCACCTTTCTTTTTCAATAGTTCCGTGTCACAATTCAATATAATAATTTCATTTTGCTGAAGTGAAGAGAACAGCAGCAGCAGCAGCAACAGCAGAAGGTTGGACGAGCAACAGAGAATTCAGTGATGGATGAGAGTGACTGGGCATTTTGCAAGTGCCCCCCAGTGGACAAAAGTGCAGCAGATCTGCATTGCATCTTTTAGATAGAGAATAATCTAATCTAGGAAAGCGCTTTTGAAAATATTCTAAAGTTCGGTATGTTGCTTTATGTCAGTAGTGGGTAATAACGCAGACTGGATTTAGATACGCAGAATCTGTGCTGTAAATATTTATAGATGCATTACGTAAGAACAGAGACGAACATAACTTTTTACCCTTACAATACCATCGGCACAATAGTCACTATCTGTCCACAGTATGTTGGAGATTCCGATTTAAGGGCCGCTGTGACACAGTTAGGGCCACGCTAGGACAGGAAATCAGGGCTGACATTTAGTGTCTTCACTGGCCCACTGGACCAGCCCCACTGACATTTCCAAGAGTTACTATGTGGCCAGCCAAAGTGAAACTTCTCCAGAATGTCTCCAGAGGGAAAAAAATTGCAGTGTAATGCTCAGTGTTTCTGTCTGTCTTTGCCCTTCTGACCCCTGGCTGCAGGTGGCAGTACCCCTCCGGGCATCAGCGCCCCCACAGTGACCAGCATCCCCTCCCCCATTAGTGTAAATGGTTTTACTGGCATGCCGCCTCCACAGGCAAATGGGCAGCCTCCTGCAGAGGCTGTCTTCACCAACGGGATACACCATTACCCCGGTAAGTCTGATAGATTCAGGCCCACATGCGCACACACACACACACACACACACACACACACACACACACACACACTAAATAACCCTCGGAGATGCAGATAAATATATAATGAAGTGTACGTTATGAGAACGCCGTTAGAACAAAACATGTTTTCATGAAAGTGAAGCTCAAATCCTTATAGATGAACTCCGCAGTGAAAACATTTGCTGTAACGGGAAAGCGTGCGAGCTGCCGCCTCGCAGGCGTGAAATAGCCCTGAAGCGTTTTCTGGAGGTCGAGGTGAGATGAACGTAGACCACAGACACAGTCAGCATGACGACGAGGGAGATGAGTGTTTGGCAAAGGTGCTTATGGGCTGCTGGAGCCCAACAATGTGCTTGTTTCATGAGCCGTGGATTGTACCTCATTGGCTCTCGTGTCTCTTTTCCTGCACCCTTGTCCCTCCAGTGTTGCAGGAGGTGGTTTTCAGGGAGGACTCGGAGAAGAACGGCCTGGGTGTGGCTCCGCGGAGTTGTTTCGGGGTCCAGGGTGGCTGCTTCCTCTCCTCTCTCTCCGAAGGTAGCGCTCTCCCCTCATCTTCCCCAACTTTCACTTTCTTATCCCCTCCCAATGGGCTCAGTAAAGCTTGTAAAATAATGCTGAAAAATAATTTCAGTGCCTGAGGTTTCACATTATGTTTAAAACCTGTGATTTAAAAAAGTGAAAATGCTATTCCAGGAAGAAAACTGTCATGCACTTACTCCTCATTGGCTGTGACATTGATTAGATGTACACACACACACACACACACACACACACACACACACACACACACACACGCAAGGTTAAAGTTAAAAATAACATCTGGACCAAAATTTAAATGATATTAGTGGGAATTTTGAATGTTGATTATCACTGTTTTCTTCCTTAAAACTACAAATATGTTTATGGAGAAAAAAATCTTTATCTGCACCATCAATTTAATTTGTTATTTGGACCTTCACACATTTGTTTTCTTCTCAAAATACAGATTACAAAATACTTTTTTTTTATCATTCATAAACTTACTTTTCCACAAAGCATAAAACTGTTCTAGCTCTCCATCTCAGTATTGGCTCAGTATTAGTGGCATTATCAGTCCACATGTGTGTGTTTTCTCAGTGCATGTGTACAGATGACACAGCCTCTGTGGCAGTTACAGGTGCGTTTAGAACGCTGTCATTGTTTAATTCATTAAGTCATCAGTTGTATCTCCTGCATGTGAAGTGATAGCGACAGGTGCATCAAGTGTTTGCTGTTATTATTCAAGTTGTGGTCATACACAGTTTTACTTCTCTGCTTCTCTGGGGCTACTTCTGAAGTGCTCGACGAGGAACATAAAAAGGCAAAATAAAAGAAGGCGATTCAGAATTCAGTTGCCGGCACGCTGAACGCAAAGCGAGATGACACCTCGCTCTTCGGTTCTCTAACCTTTCTGCTCTTGCTCTCCTGTCTGTTCTCCACTCCATCCACCCTCCCTCTCATCCCTTATTATACATTACTCTCGCCTTCCTCCGCGCCCTATCCTCCATCTACATTCTCCCTCCGTCTTTCTCTCTCCCCTCACACACACTCATCCACCTCTATCCATCCATCCCCCCCAACACCACCACCGCCTTCTCCTCTTTGTCTTCTTTTTTTCTGTGTCTCTGGTGGAGCAGCTCAAAGTCCCACTGCAGCTGATCCTCTCCAGCAGGCTTACACAGGAGTCCAGCAGTATGCAGGTCTGTCAGTCACTCTCGCAGCAGCCCTGATCTGTGTGTGTGTGTGTGTGTGTGTGTGTGTGAGAGGGAGACAGAGAGAGAAATATTCCTTTGTTTGAATTTGAATTTTGATCATGTTCCATCAAGTGTATCAGTCTCGATACATCAATTTATTCTCTTGTTGTGTTCAGTGTATGCGAGCGTGCGCCTAACACGCAGACTCTACTGTCTGTTATCTGATCGATTGCTCGCTGTGTCCCCGCATATATCACATTGTTTGTGTGTATGTGAGCGTGTGCGTGCTCCAGCCATGTCTGCTATCTGATCCGCACTCTGTGTGTGTGTATGTATGTGTGTTCGTGTGTGTGTGTGTGTCTCAGCAGCCTACCCCGCCGCATACGGCCAGATCAGCCAAGCCTTCCCCCACCCTCCACCCATCATTCCACAACAGCAACGAGAAGGTAACACACACACGCACGCACATACGCACACAGTTCACTCCTAAATACTTGAACATGCTGGAGACATTTATAGATATTTAATCCGACGGTCATTTTTAATCTGCTTGCCAATATAGTCTGTTCTGAAATACATTTCACAGTCTTCGCTTTGCTCTCAGGCGTGATCTCACCTTTTGCTAGTCACTTAAAATCAAAACTATTGAGCACATCCACCACTGACGTATAAGCTATAAGTATCCGTTTGAATTAATCAGAAAAGACTTGTCATGTTGAATCACAATTTTCATTGTTTAAAAACAGCCCAAGCCAGTTCAAATTCAATTAACAAAGTAAAATGAAGAGCCGTCTCTAGGGTGCCAGGCTGTGATTTGACTTTCTTATCACTATCATTGGTTCATGAACTCAGTGATCTCCAGGCTTGGGACACTCGGGACCTTACTGCCCTCTAGTGGACAATAACGTAGACAACGCAACTCGTTAAACCACCGAGGCTACCCAGAGGTTGCTGTTTAAGCATTTAATAGTGGTTCCATTGGGGATATCTGAAGGCTAAATGATCAACACATGAGCTCTCAATTGCAGCTGAAACTGTCAGACAAGTTTTACTGTCAACTAATGACTTCCTGCTGCCACAAAATGCTCCTCGCTCTTCTGCTATTAATTCAGTTTCCCTTGAATTAATATTGTGGAAATGTAGCTGATCGCATAACACAATAAAAATAATAATAGTACAAACAAAAGCAATTTTAAACCCCGGTAATCCCTCTTCAACATTAAATACGAAAAGAATTATATGTCTGTAGTGGAGCGATCAGTGGTCGCTCATAATCGCGAACATGTATTATGAGTTCCACAGGGTTCTTGCATTCATGCGTGACAGGCAAGGGCAGGATTTAGTAAAATTAATAAAACTGACAAGAGAGGTAAGGATTTCATGTTGCAAATTTGATGAAAGAGGCCCCAATTTACAGGGGATTGGCAGAATATACTCGCTTTACTATCATTTAAGATTAAAAAAAAAAAAATCAATGATTGAAAAGCTGGATCTAATGGGTTTTTTTGGGGGGGGGTTGCAGTTTTACTTTTAAAAGTTACTTTGATTATTTAGAATTAAATTAAATCGAAGCATGAAGCATAAATTAATGAATTAATTAATTCAAATGTATAAATGTATAAAATGATGAAATGTTGCTCAAATCTGGTTGGTGCAATATATACATATAAATATACTGTATGTAAAATGGTTTTTGGACTTTTGACTCAGAGGAAATACATTTTTCTATCTACTTTATTTTTTCAGTCTATTTTTTTGTTCTTGTTTTTCCTGTTGGTGAAGTCCTCCTGCCGCGGACAAGCTACCTTCTCTCTATCTCTGACCTTTGCCTCTCGTCCCTCTCCCCTCTGTCCCTCTGTCTGTGTCTCTGTCTGTGTCCCCGTGCAGGACCAGAGGGTTGCAACCTGTTCATCTACCACCTCCCTCAGGAGTTTGGGGATGGAGAGCTGATGCAGATGTTCCTGCCTTTCGGTAATGTCATCTCCTCCAAAGTGTTTGTGGATCGGGCGACAAACCAAAGTAAATGCTTTGGTGGGTAAAAATGACCAAACCAAAAGATTATTGGTTATTTATTCTGATTATTCTTTTCTTACAAGGCAGAGGAACGTTTTCCCTGCAGTTGTGCAAACTGATTGTCACTCAAAAGAATGTATTTGATTGTTTTTACAAATGATTAATGCTTTTTTTTTAATTGTACCATAAATTGATGCATATTTCAGTGACATATACCGAACATCAAGAGTCCACCTTATTGTGACAGAAATGAACTTTATTGCTATATTCATACATTTACGATACAATTTAGTTCACTATGAGGTGACACAAATGCAGTCTCGGCTTGTACCTCAGCCTCTAGATTACCGTTACAGCAAGAGAAACACATGCTAAGAATACAGCAGTCGCTGTAGCATGAGAATCTACAGACCTGCTGTCTCACTCGATACACATAATTATGAGGCAAATTATAAATGGACTGTGAAGCACATTTAATGGAGAGTCCATCAGGTGCCACCGATTTGCAAAGCTGCTTTTGCATTAATACAACACAGTGTTAATGTTGTCATATTTATATTGCAACTTTGAGAAGTTTTAATTTGTGATTCAATGCTTTTACGCTGGATTTCAAAACTGAAACGCTTAAAACAAACAAAACAAAAAAAACACAACCATGTTGATGTTTTGGCTCTGCATCCCATCATCAAGTAAATGTTGTGATTTTGCCCTTACGTGTAATTGTTATAATTGTGGTCTATCGTTATTATACTGTTCTTTCATGTTGGCTGTTACTGAAGTGAAAATAGACAACATCCCTCCAACGTTTCCAGGGCGTCTACCACTAGCAGCCTGGCTACTGTAAAAAGGAAATGCAACCATAACGACGTCCAGTCGTTGTAATAATGAGTAAGAAAAAGGCTGCTCTCATCGGTTACTGATCGAGCAGAAAGAATATCGGATATTTGGGAATCCTCTCAAGTGTGGTGGAAAAAGCTGAACATACAGTATATCGAGATGTCGAGACACAGCAGAGCGATTTCCATCCCCATTTCTATCCGTCTCCTTCTCTGCCTTCTTTCCCTCCATCACTGGGTACAGTTCCCAGTTATTCCACGGGCTCCATTGACACCTGAGGACACCTGACCTGCTACCTGAGCCTTGTAAATGGAACCTTAATTTTCTGCAGAAAACCCTGCCTGATGGGAGCGTGAATAGTATAGTGGAAGTGAGGCCTCCAGGGAAACAATCTAAACCCGGACGGCGTCTCTTTGCTGGAGGCTTCACACTGTACAATCTGGATTTACTTCTCAATGACAAGTTGCAGCAAAACAATAGTTGTCTCGAGCCTGTTTAAATGTAGTGTTCTACATCTACACTTACAGCTGATATTTTGACGCTTGCAACTACTTGTGCATCTCAAAACAATGGAATAACATGATTTTTTTATTGTGTTATTTAAGAAAGTGGACATTTGATATATTATAGATTCATTACACGTGAATTAAAATGTGCTATTTTAATTGTGATAATTATGGTCCACAGCTCAAAAATAAAATTAAAAACACAGCTTATAACATTAGAATGTTTCACTCTAACTGTTTAGGCCGTAATCATGAAGATTAAAACGTGTCACAGAATATATGTTTAACCTTTTGAGCAAAATTACAAAAAAGCCTTTCCACAAATTTCACATTTTTCGAGATGCCTTAGTAGGAATGCACTTTTTGTGGATGTTAATTGTTTTATGTACAGTTGAAAGGATGTCATTCTATTTGTAAAGTGTAACTATCAAACCTGTAAAAGACTGCTTCATCACTCTGAACTCATCCTCATTACCTCCTCTTCTGTGACCCCGAATGATCCCCGTCTCTTAATCTAACCACATCACTCTCGGCCTTTCCCCCAGGGTTTGTGAGCTTCGACAACCCAGGCAGTGCCCAAGCTGCCATCCAATCAATGAACGGCTTCCAGATCGGTATGAAGAGACTCAAGGTGCAGCTGAAGAGGCCAAAGGACGCCAACCGCCCCTACTAGCCCGCGCCCCGGCCAGCCACCGCCGCCCTGGCGGCTGGGGCAGCTGCCGCACGCAGGGGACAGACAGGTGAGACTGTCACTGCAGTTTGATGGGCAATTAACGAGTGCGTGCACAACCGCTGCACGTTACAGCTCCAAAACGCTAAAAGTCCATTTACGGCGCTGGCTGGTGTCTTCCCAGTAACCTTTTTTAAATGTCGTAAAACATTTGCAAATGCTAATACTAACTAGCTGATGATCTGCTAACTGCTTGTAAAGAATAGTGATGAGGCTTTGCCCCTCTGTTGGTAGTGGATGTGGGCTTTTGAAAACGTTAATGCCACTGTTCATTATTAGTCGCTTTTAGTCATAGTAGTGTTGTGATATATGCCAAGCACCATGCCGCTGATATAAACACCTGTCAGTCCAACACACCGTGGGAGCAGTTACTTACATGTGGCCTGCACTATTTGTAAAACAGCTGTACAGTAAGTGAACCTGGCTGTTGCCCCGTAGGTAAAAGATAATTGGTAAATGGTTCACTGTGTTGCACGGGGAAGGAATTGCTTCCGAGGGAGAGGCATTTATTACCCCTCAGGCGGGTAATTGTGCCGCTCCTCTTTGTCTCCTCCCCTCATCTGTGTGATGGAGTTTTAGCCTGTGTCGCTCATTCACCACTGATGACTTCATTCAAGGGCAACTTATCACCCACTCACAGCCTGAGTGAACCACGCCAGACAGTGTCTCCAGGCGAATCACTACAGAAAGAATAGTGCAATCTCTTATTATGAAAGCGTCACGAGGAATGCGGCCCCATTACTTTTGATGGGTATGGAGGAAAAAAACAGCTCTTTTTAAATTTCATTTTATGCTTAAGATTGACAATTGTAATTTCAACTAAGTGACTAGTTTCCCATGTTTTTTTGTTTTGCTTTGTTTTGGTTTTTTTTACTTGCGTTCCCACTTTCACTTGATTTAAACGTCGCAGTAATGTGATAAGATGGTGCAGAGACATCAAGCTGGAGTACTACTTAACTACACATGAGGGTTATTGATTAAAATCCCTCTGTCATTGCAAAGACAAGATTAAGTCGTTTGATTTGAATTGGGGTGGGGGGGATAAACAGATAAATAAATACACACAGTTGTTTACCACATAGGAGATAGCAGCAGCATCACTGCCAGGGAGCTAAATTAATTCGCTGCAGGATGAGTGTTGATTTGTTTTCAAAATTGTCTCCGATAAATTATCTTTGTTTATCCATTCCAGAACTGTGAGCCTTAGTGCCAGCAATCACGCTTTAGAGAGGCAGGTGTCCTAGGATGAACAGAATAATGATCTGTTGCTCCGCAAACAGCAACAACAGTAAAGCGAGCAAGAGAAGAAAAATGTACATCATTAGCTTTTTGGTCTCCAAATGTATGCACGCTGTTTTGAGGACAGACTGGATTTGTAAATAAGTAAATAAATGAATGAATGGGCTACAAACTAGTCAGAAGAAGAGTCTGCAGCCCTGCTGGCAGCATTGTGACAATCAATCAGTCCAACCAAGCAATCAGTTCTTACACAAAATCAGATGTTGATCCAGCAGTTGATCCATTGTACTATAGTAGTATTTTTATACGGATAATATTAATTTCATTTATTTACATTTACATAGACTTTCAATAATTTATTGCATTATTCTTTGTAGCACTACTCTACGCGCCTTTCAATAAAGGTTTTTTTCGAATTTGAATTTGGCTTGAACAGTTGGGTTTTTTTTTACCTGCAACAGCTTCTGAGACTTTTCCAAATAAACTAACTGACAGATTGATGTTGCTGTTACTGGAGGCTGATGTCAAGCAGTCTCCTAATCTCTCCTTTTTCACATTCCACGTCTTTGGCCTTCTTTCGCTCTTGACTCAGATTGTGTCTGGCTCTCTCCTCCTTGTGCTTCTCAGGTTTTGCTGAGCTGACTCATACGCTGACTTCTCATGTGGACCACCGAGGCTGCTTCAGAACCAGAGGAGAGAGAGAGAGAGCGACGACCGAGCCGAGGACACCCCCTTTTTTGGATGTACTAAAAAGCTTGGACCTCAGAGACTATTTGAAACGGACTGGTTTGCCCCAGGACCTTTTCTTTCTGCACACATACACACACCTCTTTCCAAAATCCTGCTTGAACGACAGCTGCTGTTTTTGGACCACAAAAAAAAAAGAAAAAAGAGAACTTTTACTTGAACAATGCGAATGAAATAAAATAAAGCGGTATCAGACCCACTTACAATGAGCGACCCCGCCGAACTGTTGAAAGGGAGCATGGATGTGAAAAGTGCAGCACGAAACGACAAATTTTTCAAAGACTGAGCAGAGGATTGCCGTAGGAGATCTGTCTGAGAGATGGTTTGAGTTTGGACCGATTGACTTTTGAAGACCAACTTTGAAGCCTTGAAAGAGGACAAGAAATTCTCACCAGTAGGGAATGTGATACTTTCAGGACACGCAATTGGCGTCGTTTTGGGATGGCCATCTTTAGCACGGAGTGCCTGTCCGTTTCCAGGGAAAACCGTTGCCAAGGAGAGCCATAGCAACGGTCTCCAGGAAGTCTTACCTGTCATTCCTTAGTTGTTTTAGGGACCAAATGACCAAACGTTTTTATTGCTGAGGACTTGTAGCTCTAATTAATTGGCCCACCGCATCTCTATTGGTCAGTGTCAACTGGCTGAGGGGTCGCACTTAAAACAAGTGTACATTTCGGATATATACAACACATGTATATATATATATATACATATATATTGCTGGTATGCTTTTTGAATACAGGCAGAACTATTTCAGAAGACCAAATGGGGTCTCTCACTTCGCTAGTTTACAATTACTCAAAATCTTTATTTTTTTCTCTTCTCATTTTGTCTCGGGACGGATGGCAAGTGCATGGGAGGGGCTGCTCCGTATCACAGCCTTATCTTTTTTACCTTGGCATCCTAACCACGTAGATAGAATAACATCAGAAACGTTTGAAATATATGAACTTGTTTATATTTGCAGTACATACGTATGTATAACAAGCATTCAAGCAAATGTATTCATATATACAGTATATATGGATAAATAGATATTAATCAAAAAAACAAATATATGTATTTATATGCACATATTTTATATATGTGTGTCTGTATATAGAACGGCTACTGATTATGTTGAGCTGTAATTTTTTTGTAGATTTTAGCTGGAGTTTGAAACATTGCTCTGCTTGGGAAGAATCGCAAATCTGGCAGCTCCCAAAACTGCAGGCATTCCTTTGTCCGATTACCTGTATGCTGACACACGATATACTGCTAAAACATACAGTACATGGTGTAAATATTACCTGAAAATGCAAAAAGCCACATCTCAGTAGCAGGCTTTAAGAGAATCAGGCTAAATGATTTTAGAGGAAAAGGACAATTATCTTCGACTCTATTCCAAACATATCTTTTGAGCTCACACACACACACACACACACACACACACACACACACACACACACACACACACACACACACACACACACAAACACTTACAAACACAAACTTCTCTTTGAAACTTGAACCAAAACAAATGCATCTCACAACCCTTGCTCTCTTTTGCATTGAGTAAAGTGCATGTAGCGTATGGGGCTGTCACCATGTTAAGGTGTGCCTTGTCACTTGCAAAATCTGCCATCAAGCACTGTGCTCTCAGAAAATAATAATAATAATAACTTAAGAAATGCACGCACACACACACACACACACACACACACTACTGCAATAAGCCAACGCACTATTATGATGTCAAAACTACAGTCAGATCCATATCATTTCTCAGCCGCGTAGAGAGCTTCAGTGCATGTCTAAAAGAACAAATCTTCCAACTGTTGCTGGTCCATCATTGTGTTTGAGGGGGAAAAAAAATGCATTTAGAATTAATGTAGATTCCATGTGAATACTCTTCAGACAAAAGTGGGCATTAGGTAACCAGTTAGCACAGGTGCTAACTCTCAAAGGTGTGTGTCCGACTACGTTCCACTGGTCGGAGTCAAGGCAAAGTTCAGGGTTGTGAGTGACATGACGTGTCTCAAACAGAAGAGGGTCGGTTCTAATGGTTATGACAGTGATGTAACATCGATAACTGTGTTATAATTGCAGAGTTGGCTTCCTCTTGAGCAGAATTAGGGAAGATTTATGAACTTCCCCATCCAGCAGTTAATGTGTGGCTGTCTGCTGGTAAAACTTGACACGGAGCATATCCTTTAAAAGATGTTATATTGCCTTGTCACACGTCCTCACACAACTAAGTATAAACATAAAAAGCATAATGAAACTGTAAAATGAAGCAATAAGCGTAAAACGCCATTCACCAATTTCAACTGCTGTCTCACTGAGGCCGGGTTCATATTGCTTAACATACAGTTTCTCATAATAGTCTAGAAAATTTGTATGAACACCTACAATGGACCTGCAAAGGTCAACGGATTTGGATTTATTGGATCCTGCATCCAACACATTCAGCTTCGGAGATTAGTTGATGAATATTTATATATATGAATATTTATAAGGCTATATGACACTTTGGAAGACAATGCTTCCTGTTGGGTGCTGTAACTAGTTCTAGTTTCCCATAAACTGCTCATTATGCTGTTTCCCTAGTGTCTGTGTCTAACCTTTTTAGCAGATTGAATATTTTAACATTTACCTTTCAAATCCAGTGAGGCCACTACGCATCCCAGGATTGCCATTACTATTGTGCCACATAACAATGCCTCGCACCACCCCCTGCACGATGCATGGCACACATTGTAAACCAGATGACCACCATGCTGTGGCAAGCATTCTCATTTGGTTAGTACAGAACGTTGTGAGCTTCGATGTGAGCTAACAATGACCTCTGTGATGAACATCATGTCTGCTATTCCCAGTCGCCACGCCATGTCCCCTCTTTGACTGCACCCCACCGCTCATAGAAAACTGAGAAGGCATAAACACAGTCTGTGCTTTTGGCGACAATTTGTTTGAGCAATCACTCATGTCTCTTCACCTCGCCCATGTTTTCACGTCAAGTGAATTAAGAGGGGAAGCAGAACGACAGGAACTAGAGTGCCAAGCACCTCTTCTTCAGTTGCTCCAACCTAAAGCTGCAAGTTTACAAGACAGGGGTGGAACAACGTATAATGGTTCAAAACAGAGCAGAAGTTTGAATATTGATATATATATATAAATATATACATAAACTGA
>KV751353.1:2317631-2335647 GCA_001698575.1 Mola mola
ATTTGGGCAGGGATTGGGGGGGGGGTTGGTAATGGGTAGAACCAGAGAGATAGCGCAAGTGCCACTAATTTCTTGGCTCCAGTTTGTGAGAGATGAAGTAGTGAATTGCTGCTTGATATAAGCTGATTCTTAATGCGACTTGCTTGGCAATGACAAACATAATTCTTAGCGTTTATAATCCTGTACGTAAAAATCAAAAAGGCTCTCTTTTAACCACGTTGAAAACCTGGGGCTAAACATTCTGCCATCAAATATTTTCTAAACACTTTGCAGAAACATAGAGCTGCACGTTTTAGTCTTCATTCTCCCAATGCACCAATACTAAATACAATTTCCCCCAAACAAAGTCACCTACCTATGCTCCCCACCACTCATCACTTTTCATTGCTTATTTGGCCCCTCGCTTTCATTAAAGATAGCCGTCTCGCCCCGGCACCCCTTTTCATTTGCAGTCCAAACAGTAAGATAAAAAAAACCTATAATGGCCACTGTGTATATGCCGCATGTCAATTTCCCAACCAATCAATAGCAGGCTGGCCGTGGCAGGAAGGATGGAGATGAGATGGACGGGGTGCGCTGGAGCCGTCTCATTGCTAACTAGCGCAGGATTCGTGAAAGGATTAAGAGGGTCACTTAATGTTAACCCTGGCTTTGTTTTGCATTTTGCACATCAAGATTGAATGGGTTGAGATTAGTTGGTCACAAGGGGCATGTTGTTGCCAAGTAAAAGAGGAGGGTTAAGGTAGCATGCCAAATCTTATGGATAGACGTCTCCGTAGCATTTCTTTTTTTCTTTTTAATTCCTTATAGTAAACTGACAGCGTCCCCCCCTTTTTTAAATATACTGTCATGTTACCAAGTTATAATAATGACTAAAATAAGACCTTGCCTCAAATCATTGTTAAAGAAAATCAAAAAACTACAACAAGGCTCACCAAATACAGTATTGCCTTTTTCTAATTTCACTGTTATCAATTTATTGTTTTCAAGCAGATTCGTGTACAGATTTTTGTACGTTACACATGTGTCCAATCCAAACTGGTGGATTACCAATGAATTACAACTATTTGAAGAGATGCAGATATCTGAGAGGCAGATTTCCTCATTACATTTAGTAAGAAAATCCACTGTGTGTAGAAAAGAGGCCAAATATTTTAATAGGCTTTGGTGGTGTGAATGGATGGTAATAAGATCTGATACCGTGCATCCCCTGTTGGAATTAAAGGGCATCTGCCGGAGCTCACACATCAGGCTGGACCACACACTGCTTTGTTAAGAATATTTTCTCATTATTAAAATTTGAGCTGTTGTGGATGTATTACGATTAGTGCTTCTCTTCACAACAAACATTTTTACAAAAAAAAAAAATCTGACGCTACATATAAAAAAAAAAAAAAATCATATATAATAACCATTTTTTAAAAGGTCTGCATATTCAGCAGCTGAATACAATTCACAGCTAAAGTCGATACACTCACGCACACATCGAGCAAAGGTGTCTCATTTGGCCAGACTGATGACATTTTTTGCATAACCTTTATATATCAAACCCTCTTCTATGTTATTGCTGTTGTGTTACCTTTCTTGTCAACTTTTTCCTCATCTTTGGAGTTCACATTCAGTATTTTAGCATAAAATACAGCTGTATAAAATGAATCAGGTGATTTACTGAGGGTTGGGTGGTCGAAGACGTCTCATTTCTGTCAGTATGTTATCATGCTATTATCAGTAACGGACTCGCTACAGAAGTTAGCTGTAGAGAAGTTAGCAACACAGACACCAGAGGTAGAGAGGCCGCTCTGACTGGTTGTTTTGTTTATTTCTGCTGATCTACAGAGGGAAAAAATGCCCAAAGCTTTTAATTATGGATTTGTTTGTCCTCAGAACTGCCAACCTTATAGCTTCTTTATCATTTAAATTTCTATCCAACTCAACCTCTCCCCATTTCTCACTATGATCTGACGCTCTCATCCCCATACACTCTTAATATTTCTTACTCACTCTTGCTTTTTTGGTCTCATTACTGCAGCAGTGAGATGAGACAGGGCAGTGTGTGCATCTAGAAGTCTGTTCAATCACACCTGCTGCCGGGTCCCTGCTAAGCCGGCTAATGGAACGCAGCATGTCTCCTGACAGGCTGGCCACAACGCTGGCTAGACCGGTAAAACGCTTCATTTAGCTTCTTGCGGCTCGAAAAGTTAGCTGGACTAAGAAAAGACATCATTTAGCCTCCAACAGTGCAGCAACTGCAAGCTTGTAAGAAGAGCTTTAAGATTCTAATTTTACACTGAGTTGTCCTACAATTATACATTTCAATATTAGTAACATTTCTGGAGGAAAACAAAGAATTCCTAAGAGATCAGAAAAAACAAATAAAATGCTACAGCTTGACAGTATTTCCCTGTCTTCCAGAAGAGAGGGGTCTACCCACTTGCTTTCCTACAGCAGAAAACCCTAGTTAGCCCTGAACGGGATTCTGATTTCAACTAGCACAGATTCTCGATTCCTGTAAACTTACCGTGTATCAAACATGATAAACAGCACTGTGATGCCACACTTACCTAAAACTTAATGAATGAATGGATGAATTAAATCTTTATCAGAAGCATTACTAACGTCTAGTAAGACTTATTACCTGGCTTCAGGGGTCTTTCGGCTCACAGACACCGGAGTGGGCTTACTCAGGCTTGCAGGGGGCTTGGCAGGAGACGTGGCCATGTCCTTCCTGGACCGCTCTAAGGCCTCTGTTGACACATACAACTGTAATTTAAGATGTATTGCAAGGCTGAGAGCAACAGGACAGAATTAATATATTTAATATAAATTAATCAAAGCTATATCTGCAATGTATCTTTAATCTTAGTTTTTAAAAAAAATCAAACTCTTAAAAAAGTTAGACTATAAAAGTTTCTGTACGCGTAGAACAGTGAGCACATCATTTTGATGAACAGCTTACCTTTGCCATTATCCAGCGGAGCAGGCACAGTTTGAGTGTGTTTTTCATGCAGACTTTGTCCCTCTGTCTCTTCAGGCACACTGTAGACCACAGATACAACATGCTACCTTAGCTTTCATGGGTTTTAGGTGTGTATTGAATTCATAAAATGTGCAAGTAAAAGAAGGGACAGAGACAGAGTGAGCATGTATTAGTGAAAGGCAGTGCAAAAACATAAAAAATAGAAAAATGAATAGTCTCTGGAAAATATTTGACCAGTTTTTGTAGACAACTCCAGGCACACACACGACAGTGAATCAATAAAAGAGAGGCACATTAAATTGTCACAAGTAGAAATTTTGAAACAACAGTTGATCAGTAACATATGTGTGCAAATTCATTGTTCCAGTCAGTATCACAAAAAATTGGCTACATCAGGGGAAAGTGTTCGCTGACCTCAATAAACGCCCTCCATCTTTGAAAACCTTTGACATAGCTGATAGGTAGCATGTCTGTAGATATATCATCTTAGTGATGGGAGTCGCTGTTGGCTCTGAAAATGACTTGTCATCAAAATAAATATGCGCTGACTATATGCGCTAGCTATATTGATTATTGATCAGCTGATAGGCCACCTCCTTCTGCTCAAATGACTGTGCATATTTTTGTCTTGTGCCGTGCTTACTTTATCTGGCCAAGAATTCACTCAACTTTAACTCCTTGAAGGAGTTTCACTAAGACCTTTTTGATGACTGCAATAATCTTGCGTGTTTCTTGTCTTTGTATAGTACTGTCCTGCCCATCCCACAGCAATGTAGTAAAAAAACAAACAAAAAAAACAGAAGTAGCGTATCCCAGTGAAACAAGAAAAGATACGAAACAGAAATTGAAAGGGACTATGTATGGATTGAATCCTGTACCTAGTGTCTAACTACTTTGTAACTATGAACTAATGCAACCAAGTGTAAGCTCCTAAAGTTACTGGATGTGGTTTATTTATCTTTGGCCTCGTCATTCTACCTGTTGTAATCGAGATGCGACTGGCGTAGCTGCTGATTCTGTCTGTTGATCCTCTCCTCCTGCTCGGCCAGCCGTGCTTGCAGCTTCTCTCTCTCCGCCTCCAACTGCATCTTCTGCAGCAGCAGATGGTGCCTTTTCTCCTCCCAGTCCTCATGACCCAGCACAGGCGTTGTCAGTGCTTCCTTGGCCTCTGAACTAATGGCATTCCCCGTGTGGAGCCTTTATGTAAATTCACATATCATTTGCTTAATTATTTCTAGTTTGTGTTTTGATGAAATGGTCAATTTAATCAAAAATACAAGAAGTAATGTAATTATATACAATTGTAACAACTGCACCTTTCACACTCATGCTGATTAAACGTGTCACAGTGATCGTTCTTTGGATGCGAGTCATTGACACGTCGCGATTGCTGTGCTCCATAGCCACTGTCTTGACAACAGCTTTGACAGAGCTGACGTTTCTGGTGGAACTCGGAGTGTGGCTTCCAACACTCCCTTTTCTGACTCCTAATCAGGCCATTGGTTGGACTGCACTCACTAACATGGGAAAGAGAGGCAGGGTTGTCGAGGGTTCGAGCTTCTGCTCGTCCTCCATCACATCTCCTGTGTACTTGAGGCTGTTGTGATTGAGTTGCTGCATAGTTGAGGTAAGAGCCGTCAAAGAGTGAACCATTAGATCTGCTTATAGATGTTCTGCTGGGGGGCTCCTCACTACAGAGCACCTAGAAAGAGAACAAAAGAGGAAGGATTTGGGAGACGTCTGAAAAGTAAAATCATTAGACTGGGCCATAAAACCCTGGCATACAACTGGGCAAAAAAAGATAGAAATTTACTACTGGAGTCACTGACCAGATTAATCTGCTCATGTTGCAATGTGGAGTTAAAGCTTTCCCCATGTGCTTGCAACAGTTATCACATCACTGTGAGAGAGTGACAACAAGACTCAAGCAGTTGCTGCTTTGTAAACAAAGCCGACTGGGTAGGGCCGGGTTTCCAGCCGCACAAATGCATATCATTCTTCATAACTGTAATCGAGACAGTGGCCACAATGTTTAGAGGACAACTGTCAACCGAGCATAGCTGGCAGGTAAGCCAAGGTCAGGAATATTATGAGATAAACATAAGAAGGAAAGCCCATCTTATAGTTGATGGCAGAAGAGAATGTGACTAATTTGCAGAGGGTCAGAGACCAGGCAAACACACATTATTCAGAGCCACTGCGGGACAATGAGGTTGGCCAAGTTATCCATTCTTACGCAGGCAGAATCCTGAGAGGCGTCTTTGTCTCTGAAGTGTCACCTTGGGAGTTTTCACTATGTTGTACTCATATCAAACCAGGAACCGAAGTGAGCCTTTATAGTGATTTGTTATAAATTATTATGGCACTTGGCCATGAGACAATGTGCTCCGGCATGTGGTTTCCCTGAATGTTTTATTTGCCTGACGGATGGCAACCGGGATTGTTGTTGCAGTGGCTCAAAGAGGGCCAGGCTGTGTGAGCACCCACCCACTCTAAACCATTCCTTACCTTGCTAACAGTTGGTTCCTGGCTCAGTTGGGATATAGACTGGTTAAGTTTTGCCTGTTGCTGTGAAAGGTATTGTTGGTAGAGCCCGAGCAACTCCTGACACTCTCTGTACTGCTGTTGCAGGCCTGAAGAGCAAGAGTTAAGGAACTAACAAAGTTAAGCAGAATGCAACATAACAGTAGCTTGAACCTAAAGCATTTAATGGATAAATTAGAGACATCAGAGCTGTAACTAATGACTTCTAAAAGTAAAAACACTGTGGCTTTACTGGGAAGACAAATTAGTGCACAGCAGCCATTTTGGTAAGGAAAAAGTTATTTTATGCAGTTTTAATTGGAAAAAAAAAAAAAAAAAGGCAGTTTCTGGATTTACATTGACTATCTGAAATAAACTCTGGTTTTTGCAATCATTTACACATTGGACCAGAGAAATAGAGAGAACAGCAAAGTTAAAAACAGAGGGAGAGATGAGGCCAGCAAAATCAAAGTTGTAGTTGTGGCACAGAGCTTACACCATCTGGGTCGGGCCAAGACGTGGCGAGCTGAGCCGGGCAGTGACGTGCCAGGATATCTGCCAGATACAAGGAAAATAATCTGGAGCGGAAATACTGCTGCGCCTCTGGAGTCGACTAATGACAGTGGCACCAGCACATACAAAGATAATGAGCACGAGAATGGAGAGACTATCCACATTATTCAATAATCAACCTCAGCCTGACTCTTTCTAGCACACACAAAAACACAGCAAGACACAAGCACACAATGTCCCACCTGCGCTGTAAACAGCCCACTCACAAACACTATCATAAAGCAAGTAGTGCACACACACACTCCCGCCCAGGCTGACCTTAAAGTGTGTTCCTCAAAGCCATATCTTTTTATGATGTTGGCCCCGCTCCCCCAGCTGATGGGTTTCTCAGCATCCATTTGAAAAAAACATTCGATTCACAGAGAAAATCAAAGTTCAAAGTAGAGTCCTATTGAAGGAATAGTTGGCGGAACAGCCCCTAAGAAAACACTTTGGTTGTTAGAAGACTTCAATCAGGCTGAGGAAATGAAAGAGGGGGGAAAAGAGGCACAAGGACAGCTTTGAATTGAGGACCAGACACCAGACAAATGCAATGCAGCAACTCCCACCAACATGGGAGGAAACCTTCCATATAACTAAGGCTCTTCTACCACTTCACTGATAATGTCAGTGGAAGTAGTTTTATATGAAAAGCTTACGGACATCAAATCGTGTAAACCTGTGCTTTTAGGTCTATTTATGCAGTATGAATAAGGGTCTTTAAGCTATGAATATGTTTATACACCTCACATCAGTCAAAGAGAGTTGTGTGTTCAGTCAAGAAATGCACAGCACTGACTTCACTACATTCCCATAAAATGCCATTTTCGTATCATTTTTTACACCCCCAAAACAAAGTTGCCTAATAGATACAAAAACACAGTACAGAGTACTGGAATACAAATATACACATTAAGTGTTTATCTGTGTTATATAGGGCACAGGATTGCGGCATGATAGCAAACGTAGGTAACGTGCTGACAGGCAGACGTAGGCACTGGTCGGCAAATGCTGGGTAATCTGGACCGAGTGGAGCGACACTGATAAGATTCCACCTCTCTGCCAGTCGCCACACAAAACATGCTTCATCCACAGCCTTGGCGGTCAGCCAATGAGGGCCAAGCCGTCCGCAAGCCCGGGTTTACATCAGAGCTGCAACGTGCCAACAATGACTTACTCCTCCCCCTTGCTCCAAAAATACTCAGAATCAAGGGCTTAGGTTGAAGAGGCTTCAGACAGGGCCTGTCAAAATGATTCACTTCCCCGTCAGGCCAGGGCTCAATGAAATAATGAAATCCACTTCAAGGTGGAACAAATTTGCACAGGGAGGGGGGGAATATTTTAAAGCCTACTTTAGCACACTGTGCCAAACAGATTGAGTCTGAGCAGCAATGTAACTAAATGGGGGTGGATGCGTATCAATGTGAGTGTAGGAAAGCCATGATGGGGAATTAATAGAAGACAGTTTACACAACTGTTTCAGTACCACTGAATCAGGAAATGAGGCACACACAATAATAAACTAATAAAAAAAAAATGTCCTTTTGGTAGGCACAAACCAGCTGGTTCTTCGTAATTACAATTTATCTTGTGTCTATAAAAATATGTCACTTGACATGCACATGATCCAATTTGATTTTCAATTAAACATGATGTAAATCGCACACTAACACCCCAGTGTAAGTTTCCTACACTTCAGCTCTGAGTAATCCAGAACTACAACAAAAGGTCCTTAATTTCTTCAAAGCATTTGCCATATTTCTTAGCTGTGATTTTGGCTCCACTAACCAGTGAACAATACAAGACACATGGCTTCATCCACATCCCTGGTTTCAAGAATAATTACATACAATAATCTGATCATATCATGACAATATACAGAGATCAAATCAAGGCGCTTAATGTGCCAGAAAAAGAGCCCAGAATTCTTATTACTTATGCTTACTACAAAGAGTATGCTTGTGATACCAGATGACCAAGAAGTCAAAATGAAACATGGCATTAGATCTGGCAAATGACAAACCACCACAATTTTTTCAAAGGGATACCCTTTCCAAGACTGTTATTTCCTTCTATCCAGCCTCAGAGTTCATACAACTGTTTCAACTCAATAAATGGCATTAGCTGTAGCACCTGCTGTGTCTTGTTCTGAATACTGTGCACCGCGTTAGTAATGCCACTCTGACTTTTGCCCACTCCAACATGCCTTATAGTACAAAGTCATCCTTGCTATCAAAATAGAAATGCAGTTTTGCATGCCAGTCAGTCCCAAATGTCAGCTGAACCCCCCAAATATCACGAGTGCTTTCTCCCTCTCATCCTTAGTGGCTTGGGGCTAAGGTATAGCCTTACATTCCTTGTGGTCCTGACAACCCTGAATCTTGGTGAGATAAGATAAGCTGAGGCGCAATGGAATTAGCCTTGACAAGACTCTCATTCAGTGTGTTTGCCTTTGGTGTCTCCTTAACCTTTCAGAGGAGTGCTGGAACCTGAGAGGAGCCTTCATGACTCTTACA
The DNA here is from genome assembly GCA_001698575.1 of Mola mola. Classification (NCBI taxonomy): domain Eukaryota; kingdom Metazoa; phylum Chordata; class Actinopteri; order Tetraodontiformes; family Molidae; genus Mola; species Mola mola. The sequence continues at coordinate 2,326,200 of KV751353.1, forward strand.
CGCACTTTAAAAGACTGCGTTATCCCCCCTGAGGTGCTTGGATCCAAACACTTCCTTTTTAATAGAGTTTAGAAGTTTGTTGTAAATGCCAAGTCTCCAAGCCAAAGTGCCTTTAATTGAGTTGTGCCTTCCTAATTTTCCCTGCCGCCATTGCCAATTGTGCAATTTACCAGTCGAGTCAATTTCTCTTCATATTTTGCCCTTTTATTAACCGAAACTGACCGCTGGACATGCTCTGGTTTGAACTGAGCAGCATTGATATGAAGATATTTTGTGGACTGAGGGACATAATAAACAAGACACTATCACTGTAATCACTAGACAACCCAGAAAGTACTCATGACCGAACTTTTGTTTTGTCTCATTTTGTTTGAAAAATCTGCCATTAACGTTCAACATTTAAAATTCTGCAAGGATATTAAAAGCAAATACCGTTTTGGATTATCAAATGACTTAGATGGTTCCCGTCATGGCTCCAACCATGAATATGAGTTTGCACACAACAGTGAGTAAGTGACACACACTTGGAAAAGAAACCAACAGGCAGGAATCAATTCATTTAAAATAATCTGCTCTATTTCTAAGTCTTTTGTCTCAAATTGAAGGGTCTTGGCCAAATACTGAATATGGCCTTATATGAGACAACACTGCCCTCTGCAGATTTCCCCGTGGAATGGCACATAGAGCAAAAGGAACCCCGTGGCTGGTAGTCAATCACTTGTGGAACTTTTAAGTTGCTCAGATCTTACACATTGTAGCACATTAGTTTTTATTCCAACTAATGATAGCAGATACTTTTACAATAAAATCTTGACACTGACGTTAAAATTGTGTTCATCAGCCATTTCATTTATGTTCAATGTTGCACCTTATTAGATGACTTTTTTTTTCAGATTAAAGCAATGTTTTTCCAAAGATATCATTAAACTAATAAACTAATGGTAGTACACCACTATACTGTAAGGTAAGTTAAATCCATAAAATAAAGTTTAAGGGGAACGTGAAGCTGTTAAAAAGAAAAACATCTACAAAACAAAAATAAAATAACTCTCTTAAAGGCCCTTTGGTTTCCTGCACACACATTTTGCTGTTGTAGCAGTTGTAGCAGTGGCAGTTGTAGCAGTGGAACTAATGATGTTCCCATCCAAATGGCAATCAACACGCGTGAGGAGTATGAGGGATTTAAACCGCTGTGGGTCAAATGCATTGATTCCCTGCTCTCCCGTGATCGAAAATGTATTCGCAGAGGGAAACAAAAAGTTCTACTGTTACATTACTAAAATAATATGACAACTACATCCAATACACCCCATCATTAAAGAAAGTGGTGGGTAAGAGAGGCAAACTCATTGCCGTGAGCTGTTAGTTCAGTTATTTCGAAAGGATACTCCCTCTCTCCTGCGCAATTATCAGGTTCTGTTGCTCCAGCTGCTGGATCTTGCGCTCAAAATTTTCCTGCTCATCTTTCAGGCGCTGCACTGACACCTCCTTCTCCTCGCTCACTCTGGAGAAAATACGAGGGTTTTTAAGATAAATGGTCTACATTAGGTATTTTTTACAAGTGACAGTGAACAAAGAGCGGTATCACCTTAAATTGTTTCTCTCATACGTTCATATTGATACTATTCAGTGGTATACTGTTGACTACCTGGCTAATTCTTCAATGAGGCTTGCAATCCGCCGCTTATCTTCAGGACAGAGGTCCTTCAAACAGACCAGGCTCTTAGCTCCACTAGTTTCAGAGATTACCTGTGTATTATTGGCAAGCAAGTTTAATAAGTATTAGCAGGTATTAACAGGAAATTGTGAAGACATTCCATACATATTAATTTTTTCCATATGCTCTCTTACATATTAAAACATTTAACCATACATCGATGGAGGGGAGATAAAAACGGCCCAAAACAACGGTTTACCTGTGCCAAAGTGCCAACGGCTGGAGAGATGGGGTGCTTTGTGGCTGCGGTGGTAGTGTGATAGACTGACATTTGTTCCTTAGGTTCTTTAGGATAAAACCCAGAGCACTCACTTTGTGAGTGTCCCTGCTTCTTATCCACTTTTTTTTGTGTCATCTCATTGCAGTTGGAGCTACGCCTCCTTCGTATCGTGGTTCCTCTTTTACTGAATGTGCCCGTGCTGCCGGGTCCCACATTGAAAGGGGTCCAAGTCTTTGCGTCCTCTCCATCTCCTGAAACAGTTTTCCCAGAGACAAAAGACAATTTAACGCGTACATGAAGTACATAGAATTCTTTCATACTGTATTTATAAAAGGCCTGCACACAATCTGAGCTGCTTACCAGGGATGAAAACCAAAGACTGTTCCTCATCTGACAATGTGTGAACAAGGATAGAAGACGGTTAACGTTCAGTTAAAGCTACTAAACCTTCCTTTTCAAGCACGCGCTTCCTAATAACACCAATCTAATAAACAACCTGTATCAGATTCTTTGATTACAACGGCTACAAACATGGAAGTTAAATTAGATGCTAAACAAAGCTCGCCATCTCCCGTGGATGGCATTTGCCTTGTATTGTGCGCCGAACAGCTCAGCAGCATTAGGAAACCCAACAGGCTTGATTGATGATGACAGTGAGCAATTATACTACCATCACATACTTTCAATTAAAATATGAGTAAAGCGATAAAGTTCAATCAACTACGTGTACGCGTAACTTTATGTTAGCTAACTAATTAAATGCTAGCTGTCGCACTTCCTCAGAAACAACTTTTCGGTCTTTACATAGAAGTGACGTCAATTCGACTGTTTCTAAACCTTCAAAAACTTTATATGAGACATGTACGAGCTGTTAAGAAGCTACTGTAAGTGTTGGTTTGGGAAGAGCAGGCGCACCGCCACTAGTCCAAGACATCCCAGAATTTCCACTTCTCTTTGCCGCTGCCGCCATGTTGAAACAACCGCCAACCACTCCCAGGGAGCCAAGCGTTGCTAAGGAATGATAGTCCCGCCTTTCTCTTACAGTGGGGACATCTGATTGGCTATTGTTGCAACAGCGTTTTTCTATTGGTCGGGACACGGTCTGCTCCGCGTCACTTCCTGTGTGTTTGTGTGTTTGTGTGTGTGTGTGTGTGTGTGCGTGTACCAAGCTGAGCTTTATGGAGAGAGGTGGATGATAGTTGCAGAGGATGCGTCCTGGGTTCTGTTGAAATTTGCGGTGACGATCGCCGAAATGGAAAAATTAAAAGAACGCTTTTCCTTCAAAGGTGTTGCAGAGAGGCTGACTCTAGGTATTACTCGAGTACTCGGTATGTATCATGTTCAACGTGCAAGCCGTCCGATTGATGTCTCGTTCGTGAGTGAATGTGAGTGTTATTTTCTCCTGTGGTGCCAGAGAACATGCCCGGTGTGGTCGACGTGCGTTTTGCGGAGAGGGAACCTGCAGAGAAGAGGAGACTGCTGTCATGGGATCAGGTGAAATATTTTACACATTGGAGACATAAACGTGCTGTGGTTGCACAGTGTTGTCACGAGCCTGCTCTGTTTCTTCCTTAGAAAAATAATTGTATTTTGCCAGAGGACCTGCGAGATTTCTATCTGACCACCGATGGATTTACACTAACCTGGAGCATTAAACTAGACAGTAGGTACCATTCTCAATAAAGTCCTACTTTACTGGAATTAAAAAGTGCTATTAAAATTATATGAAACAAATGAACTCAAACTTGAGGATTTTCAGACGCGAGACACAGTCACAGTTGTGTGTGTGTGTTTCAGATGAGTGTGTCCCCTTAGGATGCATGATGATAAACAGTGTGGCCAGGCTGTGCCCACTGCTGCAGCCAGCATCATTATACTCTCTCCCCAATGCACCGTCACTGAGTGACCTGGACTGGGAGGAAAACGACACAGACGATGGTAAGCCCAACCTGTCAGAGTCTCGCCTGGACTTAACCCAACAGTTACACCAGGTCAGGTTTCATCAGGGTCTGTTTATGTGCACAGGTATGCTGATAGCAATCTAATGAATGAAATGTTTATTGGATAGTAAGTATTTATTCAAGTTTCATGAATACTATCTGTCAGGGACGGGACAGGCTCCTGCTGCACCTCATTTTGACGCCCGAAGCCGCATCTTCGAACTGGATTCCTGTGGTGGGAATGGCAAAGTGTGCCTAGTCTACAAAAACTGCACCCCAGGTGTTCCGTCTGTAGTCACAACCAGCCCTGTGGGGATTTCTTTAAAGAAAAATCAAGTGACAAGTAATTATATATCCATTTTAAAATACGTTCAGCTGTTTATCTTTGTATTTTCCAGGTGTTGTAGCCCAGCAGAGTGAAATTTGGTTCCTTGACCGCTCACTGTGCTGGCATTTTCTGACGGCAACCTTCACCTCCTATTACAGACTGATGATCACACACTTAGGGCTGCCTGAGTGGCAGTATGCCTTCACGCCATATGGCCCCAGCCCCCAGGCCAAGGTAGCCAAGAGTCTATTCAAGACATGCATTGTGACAACTTTATCAGACCAGGTTTAGGTAAAATGTATAAAAGGTGTTGTAGGGTTTGCGGGTGCATATGATTTATTTAGTTCTTTTCCCTTCACAGTATTATTGTCATTATTATAAGTCACAATGACGCTGAAAGAAATGAAATCATTTTTTTAATAAAAAATTGACAAAAAATGGCATGCATTAAACATAAACTTGCACTGTTGTCTTTAACAGAGAGAATTATAGAATTCAATAGCACAAATAAGTAAATGTACATGGTATATTAACTCTGAATTTTAATTTCATTGTATTGCAAAAGTGGTGCATTGCTTCATTCCGTTTCTCAAAAGTTTAAGGAAACACAAAGCATAAACACGTTTCGCCTTGTACAAAATCGCAAAATCTTACTGCATCTCAAATTTTTGTCATTCGGATGTAAACTGCAAATTGTTGTGCCACTGATTGTGCGCTCACTTACTCATTATCGTTCTGACATCAGTGCTGAACTCCCGTTCTCTCTACAGCAGTGGGCGTCGCTGTACCAGCCACTGACTTTCAGCAGCGAGGCTAGCTCGGCCGATCCTGCTGGAGATTCCCATCTTAACAAGCTGGATCCCACAAAGGCCTTCAGAGCTAAAGCAAAGGTGCCCGCCCCCAACAAGAAGCAGTCGACACAATGCAGCCTGGGCAGCGCTGCAAAGAGTAGCGCGGCGAAGCCCATCGCGGCAAAGCGGTGAGAAAGCCACCATTTGAGTAAAACATTACCACCACTTCCACTGTTCAGCAAATTTGGCTTAGACAAGCAATCTCCTCTATTCACTGACTGGACTGTTTGATAGGAGCTCCGAGAGAGCAACTGAGTTCGGAATGCTGCACGTCTAATCAGCTACATATTCAGGGTGAAATTGTACTTCGCGCATCACCCATTTCCCATTGTACATATTTCAATTTTGAATGCATCGTTCGACAGTAATATATAATATACAATATTTTACAAGAAGTGCGGAAGTAGAAAAATGCATGATTTTGGATACAGTGAGACATGAATAAGTGTGAAATTTTTATGTGCTCAACAGATACCTTAGAACTTCAGTATAAAACCTGAACCATGTTATCTGCGTCAGTATCAATAAATGACAAAGTTTGGCTTTAGTAGTCTGACAACCTCATTGCTTATTGCATCACTGATGCTCTGTTCCTCTGCTGCTCTGAGGATCTACTACTGTTCTATTTTCATCTTTTAAAAAATGTGCTTATTTAAGTGCAGTGAATGAGTGAAATTTACTTTTCCTTACATACAAATGTAGTTTCCAAGTACATTTTAGGTGGTCTCCTGTTGATTGTTTTAATCAATTGTATGGTGTCTTTCAAGCTTACATCAGCGGCTTTGGCCTAAATAATACAAACCTGTAAGCCAATGAGTGTTATTGATCATGTTACATAAAATATCTATAATGAGATAATGCCTAATAATGTAATAATGATTATTTTATGTGTTTTTGCAGTCGCTGACAAGCACTGAAGCAATTGTGTTGGTTGCTAATGATATTAATTGCATAAATTGCATAAAAGAATCTTGTCCAAAAGAGTTTCAAAACCTAAAGTTGAGTGAGGCCTTTTTTTCTGTGATCTGTAAACCTTGAACATCATGGAATGTCTAACCTGCTATCAGATATCCACATAGCTTCACAAGGGATACACTGTGTGTTGGGGAGGGGTCACACACATACATCAGCACAGATGTTCTCTTGTTTTCCTAGAGGGGCAGACTCCTCCTCCACCTGCCCCTCACAGCTCTGTTTAGAGCTCGGAGGGTGGTGCAGTTCCACCATGGCCGTGTAGATCCCCGCACCCAATACTCCTCCAACGAGGGGGGCGATTACAGGCACCCACCACCACCCATTTCCAGACCTGTGCATATAAAGACGGAGAACTGTGAAGTGATTTCGAACCACACTTAATTTTTTTTCAAACTTGCATTCTTTGAAACAACTCATAACAGCAAAATGCAGTAACAAAAATTCCTTCTGCCAAAAGCCAGTGCATGTTTCTTGCATACCTGAACACGTCAGTCCCCCAGCCTGCTATGGCAGTGAAGATCCTGGGTCCCAAGTCTCTGGTGGGGTTGATGGCATAGCCACTGTTGCTGCCCAGAGACATCCCAATGAGCAGCACCAGGAGACCCACCGCGACAGGCTCGCTGCCCTCAAGAGCCGGTTTGTTCCTCTGGTCGAACAGGGCCCATAGGCAGAGCAGCAGCATGGCTGTACCAAACACCTGGTACTCGACAAAAAAACACACATCAATCAAGAAAACGGTTAGTGCGTGATGTGTCCAGTCACAGGGGTTCATAGGTGTAATCTTGCAACCTGATCAGCGAATCCAGACATCAAGGAGAGGTATGGTGCAGGATAGGTGGCAAAGATGCCAGCTGTGGCTCTCACACCGGTCACCGTCAGGTTGCCTCCACAGTAGTCATATATGGCTTCTGCATATGGAAACCGAATAGAAAAATCAGGTACTCGTAGATACAGTATGTGACTACTAACAGTAAATGTGTGATATATATTGTTATTGTCATGTGAGGTGAGTATATTTTGGATATTGTTATACCATGATTTGGGAAAAAAAACAAACCTTTTCCTTCTGCGTAAGGCTTCATTACATCAAAATGATGTAATTCTCTGAACCTGCTCTAATATTCACCCTCTTCAGTCATTAAATTTACATTACTGATGATTGATTTTTTTTTTTTGCCAAAATCACATTGTGTTATTATTTTGTCAAAGCAGTCATCCATGCATATTAATGTAGAGTCAATATTAAGATGAAAACAATATTTTGATAATTAATTTGCCCAGGATTAGCATTTATGTAGAGCTACTTAGGAGAAATGTCAATATATAGAGTATATACTGCATATTGTGATATGGGCTGAAAAAAATTGTGATAACAACAGAAATCCAGCACTTATATTCAGACTAGAATAGGATATGATTTATTAACGGTGAAGGTGTTCAGTGCTCTCACCGTAATAGACAGCATAAACTGTCCCAGCTGCAAGGAATGAACCCAAAAACTGTGCGCAAACATACAGAGGCAAAAACTTCCAGGCAAGGCGGCCAAAAGCGCACATGGTGAACGACACCGCTGCATTCATGTGAGCCCCTGAAAGGACAACAAAGCATGTGCAGTGTCTGCCACACGATGGGGATTTGTGATCACTTTGTGGAAAAGTCGTGATGGTGGCTCCGTTGTTCTACCTGAAACTTTCCCGCCAACGTGACACCCCATTGCAACACCCAGTCCAAAACCCAGGTTGATGCTGATGTAGTGTCCAAACGCACCCTTTCCTGTCACGACCTGGGCCACGGAACCCAGGCCAAACACCTGGACACAGAGAGAAGCACAGTCGGGCCAGACCACCATTAAAGAGAGAAACAAATTAGAGAGGAGAGCTTCCAGACAGTCAAATTTAGGGAAACCGGTCTAGCAAACAACAACCGATTAAAGTTGCATAGGAAAAAATTATATATATTTCTCATAATGTGTAGTTTATTTCCAAGTCTAAAAGAAGTTGAACTGAATTATTTTCCCTAATCTTGACCTCAATGAAACAAACTTCAGTCCCAGTTAAAAAAAAAGAAAAAAAAAAACTGCCCTGGAACAGCTACAGCCTCTGAGGAAGCAGGAAACATGTGGTTCCTTTTAACACTTGTGTGTATCTGGGTTAAAGAGTGAGTTAGACGTCAGCATACAAGCACAGCAAAATCTTTATCCAGAATGCCTGCACGTGTGGGTGCTCGCATGCTTATTGACGTGCCGCGCACAGCTTGAGCTCTATTATCTTGTCTCCATGTATTTCCTCCTCTATATATAGTTCGTATTGTAACAGCTGACCAATGGCATGTGACTTTCGCAACCCTCTCCATGTGCCTGACCCGTCCTGAGGTAACACTAGAGTTCCTGGTTCACTCACTTGGACACGCCAATCCCCCCTCTCGCCTCTTGCCATGTGACCATAAAGCACACTTGCTGTGTGTCACCATGCTACCAGGGTCAAGAGTTTAACATTAATAATTAACGAAATGTGGTAGTTATACTTTCAAAGGACGGTGCCCCCAGAGAATGTGAGAGACTGTTCTTTTTTTTTGTTTTTAGGGTTTTTAGGGGTTTTTTCTTACCATCATGACATATGTGCAAAGAGTTTCGGCAAGTCCCACACGGACATATTCATTCCTGAGCCAAGCTTTGAGCCGAGTTCCAGTAGCTCCTCTCTGCCGAGGCAACCCGAGTTCTACCGCCTCCACCATGTCCTTCTTGTCCCCTTCTCCTTTCCCCTTTTTTGGTAGAATTTTCCAGCAAAAGCAAAGATCACAACCACAATTCCTCTGAAGAACTCATGAGGTCCCTCCCATGTCACAATATAGTCTTCAAGCTAGTCTGTTTCTGACTAATACCCTCCTGTTTCCTCCCCCCTCTTCTTCTGCACTGCTCTGCTTTCCTGCTCCACTCACTTTTTCTGTGCACGTCTGTGTCTCTCTTCTCTGTGTGACACATACCCATTGGGGTCTGTCCACATTTTAAAACATTGACCCCCCCCCCAGTACAGATGTGCTCAAGCCGACACAGACTCCTCCCCTGTGCCTTATCCGAGGACACCCACAGGGGTAGAAGATGGCACAAACAACCATTTTTAAGACACTTTCTCCTTTTGTATGTGTGTGTGGAAAGTGGCTCAGTGGAATATTGGCTTATGCAGGGATGACACACACACACACACACACACACAATGAAATAGCTTTAATTGACCGTTTTTCCTACGCTTTCATTACTAGCATGACTTGTCTCACAGTTTCTTATATTCATGTGTTGTTTTTTTTTTAATAGTATTACATTACTTTTGTACACGTTACAAAAGAATGGCAGTCAGTGTACGAAATGCTTTACTCCAATAACAATACAACAGTAAAAATGATGTTTTTACTGGTTTATTG
>KV751353.1:2335765-2356635 GCA_001698575.1 Mola mola
CCCCCCCCCCCCCCCTTTTATTGTTAACTCTTTCATGATACTGTGCATGTTATTTAAAATATAGTGTTGTCGGTTTGTTGTGGACAGCATAATTTTGATGATAATATCTGAAACATTTTGGCTTTGTTAACTACTGCAATTAAAATATTTCACTCTAAAAAAACAAAAGAATTCAGTCTCGGATATAAATAGAGAAAAAGTGATTAAAGGTAGAGCCCTGTTGTCGAGTTATACTTTACAAATCATCATGCTGTTTGCTAACATTTTACCATTTTCACAAAGTAAACAAAAGATTTTGGGGCCTCTAATTTACGAATAAACCTACTTAAACCTGCATGAAATTGTAAAATAAAGACATTTGTGCAGTACCATTCTGCTGAGTGCAACTTCAACATAAGAAACCTCTAATTTAGGTGATGATAAATGATGAAGATGTCAAGAAACAAACATTCACATTACATGATTCCAGTAAGGAGCTATTGGCTGAATTCTTACACTGCTCACAGCTTCGTGAATTTTAATGTGCCCGAGAAAATGTCTTCTTAACTCTGTTGATGTTTTGTTTTGTTTTCGTGTTCTGTTAGACTTGCAGTATACACCATCGTTGTCAAACTGGTGAATGTTCTTAAATTTCAATATCTTTTCCTCTTTTTTTGTGGAAAAAAGTTTTATTAAAGGAGGACTTTAGGCTGCTGGACGTCAGAATCCAGTCTACATTTTCTTGCAAGAAAAACAAATAACAGATTTAACATACAAACATTAATTCCCAAAAAGTTGTGACGCTGTGTAAAATTAATAAAAAGTGTTGTTTTTTTTTTACCTATATTCATATTGAATTAAGCACAACGACAAGCTATTTAATGTTCAAACGTTATTGTTTTTTTGGGAAATAAACACATTCTGAATTTGGTGAGTATGGACAAGGGCAAGAATAAACTGTGAAAGAGGGAAAATGCTCAAAAATCAACTGTAGCATTCCACAGGTATGTAAGTGAATTGGTAACTGGTGATACTTACCATGACTGGGTATAAAAGGAGACTCCTGAAAGGCAACGATGACAACGATTTCAGTCAAGGTCATCAAAGAGCACAATAAGTAACAATTTCCCTCGGGGATAAATAAAGTATTCTGAATCTGAATCTGAATCTGAATGTTAGCACCACCTGATGGGTGACACATAGACCACAAAGCAAGATGGTTCTGGCTCTGTGATGGACCCTCAGATTAGTTAAAAATTACACCAGTTACACCTCTCTGTGTCAACTTATTTGAGCAATATGTACAAAAATGTGTTTGACCTTTCAGTGGCCTTGACCTTTGACCCAGACCGACCAAAAGGTAATCATCTGTGACCAGTTCAAAATAACCACCCGTTGGATCTCTCTGTGAATTCACTCAGATTATACATCGAAAACATGAGTTTTTTGACTTGTCAATGACCTTAGCCTTTGACCTTGAATGCCCAAAAGTTAATCATCTGTAGCCAGTGCTGTCAGGTACCAAAATGGCATCAGCTGGACCTCTATATTTAAATTCTTTTGGGAGATATGGTCAAAAACATTGCTTTTGGGCATCTGAGTGACCTCGAACTTTGACCTTTAGTCACCAAAATCTAATCAGTTGTTGTGTAATTCCACCAACAGACAGACAAACAAACGCCACAGAAACATAACCGTATTCAACTTCGCTGGCAGAAGTAATTATCAGACACCATGAACACAGCCATCCAGCGAGTTCACTTGAATGCCCTCAGGGGGGCGCCACAGTACTCCAGAGGAAAACACTTGGCCGCTCTCGTTCTTTTATTCCCTCTGCTGGTTTAAATTTCTATTTAATTTTCTATTTCTATCTTTATCTCTTTATCTCTCTGTTAATACATTCTTGCGACATGCAGTAAGTGGTAAATACCTGCCAGATATTGAAATTTCCAAGTATTCTGGAAAAATGGGCAAAAGCATCTACTCACAGGACATTTTCTGGCACCTTTTTAGGTTAGAATAAGCAAAAAAAAAAGTCCAAGCAGGAAATTTCGGGCAAAAAGGTCAACCAAAATGGTTGGCTTACATTTTTGCTTTCTCTCGTGGCTGGCATGGACATTGATTAAAAGGAACATTATGCAATAAATGCTAGAACTATAAGGTTGTCAATTCTACTTGGCTGACTCTTGTGTGGGGGGGTCACACAAGGTGCCAGTTTTCACATCTGTCTACTTTTGTGGCACCAACACCCAGTAGTGTCTGATTGCAGATGCAAAGGGTCATTGTTTTCCTGCCAGACAGTGACGATATTATTGGCTTGCAGAATACAATACCCACTTTCTTTATGACTGGTCTGAAGGGTACAATGCCACGCCCACTTCTCCTTCTTCTTCAATTTGCATTACTCATGGCCATCAAGTGGCCATGTTTCACTTGAATAACTTTGCTGCAAATGCATTTCTGGTAAAAAAAAAAAAAAAAAAAAAAAAAAAAGAAATGAGTTACATCAATTTATTTTGGATTTTCAAACTTGATGATCGTTATAATCAATGTCTGTGCACTAGATGGCGCCGGACTAGAGACTGCAGAGGCACATATGGAGGCATCTATGGCATCGATTGATAATGGTCACCTGTCGGGCAGTCCGTCACATTTATACATGCAGAATCCTGGAGAAATTAAAACTATATCAAATATATCACATAGCTGTTGCATTATGTTACACAAGTGCAACTAATGAAGAGAGTAACTGTCGGAACGTGTCGCTGGCATCAAATTCTAAACTTATTAACAACAATTTTCTCAGTTGCCATATCTGATTCATTTCCTTTGTGCCTTTCTTTTTGTAAGAGTGCATGGTTTGCATGGTGCACACACTGCAGGGAAAAAAAGGTTGCCTATCATAAATAAAGCTAATAAAATGACGCTGTATCCAAGGAGCCTGAAAACGCCAACGATCCTGATCTGCGTCCACAATCAGACCCGTCTCGAGCCCACTGCACCTGGTAGTTTATGTGTTGTTTTTCTTTATTGGTACACGGTTCGGGTGGCTGGTCAAACCAAACTGCCCTCTTGAAGAAGGTCATCTGAATTTGACATTTGGACAATTGGTGATGAGGGATGAGCACTACACACATAGCAAACAAGTACATGTGAACATACAGGTGCATGTACACCAAATTTAGGTCATCTATTGACAGAAACTGAGCGCACTTTTAACGTCAGAAGTGAATCTTATTTCAGGAAAAAAATCCGACTTTTAATCGACTAGTATCAGTATGGAAGAATTTCGCTTTTGACAAAGTCATTTTTGCACAGAACTGCTTTTATTCAAGTCTGTTTGGCGATTATTTTTCTTTGTTTTCGTTTACAGCACCGGAGGACTAAGTCACATTGTGATAGGAAATTACGTTGAAATCTCTCTCTACCCGTGACACCAGGCTGTTTCACCCGTTGTCCTATTCAGAAAAGACGTTAGTGAGCTGTGAGGCACGAAGGTTCGTGAGTTAGTGGTGGGGATAAATAAATACAGATGCAGTGCAGACCTTGCTGCGGTGGCTGGTGCTCGCCTCTTCGTGCGTCGAGCATTACGCACAGCTCCTCTCCTCCTCCGCGCCCCATAAGAGGACCGCACACAGCGCACAGCTGCTCAGTCCCGTCTTGGCTCGCCAACAGGCGCAGAGGGTGAAATGGACTGGTCAGTTTTATTCCAGCACCCGGCGTGGGTGTTGTCCACGGCGCTGCTGGCCTTCGTTGTGCGGCTGCAGAGGAGAGGGAGCTGGGATCCGAAGGCCTGCAGCGCGGTGCTCAGTGGCAAGACTGCGATAGTGACAGGAGCCAACACAGGTCGGTGCAACATTTGTGACACAAGTCTTGGAAGATTGATCTCGGAGTCTCTGATGGCAGGATTTTAAGAGGAAATGCGGTTGGCAGCAGAGACAACCTGCCGGGTGTGTTTGTATGAATGAAACGGTCCGGCAGACTATTAAAAGTAGGCGAATGCATTCAATATGTCTATTTTCAATCATGCAATCCAATTCAAAGAACTTTATTAATTCAAATGCCTATTGGGGCAGCTGACATATACAGTGAGACAGTGCCATAAGAAAAACAAAAAAAAAAACCCCAGTAAAATAAACAATCCTAAACTGTACAAACAAACATTCCGAAACATTGGATGTCAGGAGTGCGAATGTGCAAAACAAGTGTCACAGGAATTGTGTATTTATGGGGATTGTTTGTACATGGTGTGGAAATAATAAGTAACAATAAATAAGTAGATAAATAGCAACAGAAGGCAGTAGTTGGCATAAGAACTGTGAGAGAGAGACTCTTTATTGTACATGAGTGAAAAGAAAGGTGTCGTGTGGGAGACTGTAGGTGTTAAGAGTTGAGGAGCAGTATGGCCTCTGAGTTCTGCAGGCATTCAGCAGGCTTTCAAATGCTGTGTGGAGAGCATGTGAGGGGTTTTTGATGATCCTTCTTGCTAATTTGAGTGTCTGCTGATTGAGAATGTGTGAAAGAGATCTGACTGTCATTCCAATGAACTTTGAGCGCTCTGAAACAGTGCTCTGCAGGCAGAACCAGCAGGTTATGGAGAATGTTGTAATGCTCCCTATAAAGGAGTAATAAAAAGTCAATAAAATGTGTTTGCTGACTCCAAAGGAATTGAGCTTCCTAAGGAGGTATTGACACTGTTGACATCTCTGGGGGGAGCCAGTTGAGGTGTGACCGAGGTCAGAGAAGGTGTTGTTGACCAGTTCTCTCTGAGACCTGCTGGTGAGAAAGTCTAGTATCCACCAGATTAACTGGTCGTCCAGATGAAAGCGGGAGGAAAGTTCAGTGGCCAGGATATGAGGCTGCAGAGTGTTGAAAGCTGAGGAAAAGTCAGCAAACAGGAGTCTTGCTGAAGAGTTTTTATGCATCATCAACGCCACCGCCAGCGCGATATACAAACTGGGGTGGGTCCATGTGGGAGTCCGTGGCTGTGATGATGGGGTGTTGTGACGGAAATTTCCACTTTATACCATCCCTATGCATCCTCATGTAACCTTTTGCATTATCGTACCCCCAGATGACGTTTTGTCCCCAAATCATGTGATCCTTGTATAACCTCTCATGCTGTTGTGACCGATTGTTCAACTTTCGAAAATCACATGCTTGCAGTAGTTGATGTTATCAACATACCACCTGGGAACCGAAGGAGCTGATCTTGAGATGCCAGCCTCTTTTTCCTGGATACTGATTATACCCAACGGCTGTTATTTTCCCAGAAATAAGTAGTCTCACAAATCATAACAGTTCCTCAACACACCTACTCTATTCTGTTTGATGTCAAATGCCCACTCACCCGCATCACACATAGACTCTCATTCATTATCACACATAAATACACTCCGACTCCAAACACTCAACGGAACACCCCGCTCTCAGCCCGCTGACTGCACACCTCTTTCCCCTTGTGCACTTGGCAATAAACCATCCAGCTTGCAACTGACTGGTCCGAGTCTTCCGGTTCTTTCCTCTCCTGCAGATTGATTTCAGCTCAACCTAGAACAAAGCGACAACTAAAACGCTTGTGACAAAGCCTCCGTCACAGTGTTTGACCATTTTGCATTACTAGAATTTTGAAAAACATCTCATACTGACTCAGCTACATGAAACTTATTTGTGATAATAATGGTATTTGTTTGTGCTTATGTCATTTACACCTACTTAAATTGTTAAATTTACTGGATTACTGCTATTTAGAGAAAGCGTGTGAACGCTCAAAAAACTGCACAGTTCCTCAAACATGTAGATATATCTTCAGTATCTATCAGTGTTAACACCATTTTCACTGCCTTGCTGTACATTATGCTGAATTGCAATATTATGGGTATGCAGAACTCGGCCTAGTTTCATTATCAGTTACTAGTACACGTAAAATGATTTGCATGTCATTACTTCCCATTTTTAGTTTTAATTCTGATTATTATGGCTTATACGGTTGTGGTTACTGCTCTAATATTTTTAGATGAGTTTTTCTCTGCTTCTTTTTTCAGATGCGGAGAGAGCTTTTGGCATGTTTGAACAATGGATTGATGACTCGTATAAACTGATTTGAACCTGCGTGGGGTTGTTGGCCTTTTGCACCTTAAGGTGAACGTCTGGGTGTTTATGCAGACCACCTTCCCCAATGAATGCCAACACAAAAAAATCGACGTGACAATGAAATAATTGTCGCTTGAAGTGTGTGTTATAGGAGGGGGTGATAGACTAACACAGAGGAGCATATAAAGTTTATTTCATTTTAATTCTTGAGTTACTTGAGTTATTTGAATTCTTGTGTTACTTGAATGAAGTAACACAAAACCGAAACACAACTACCAAACTAAAAGCAGAGGGCAGAACCATGACACCTAGAAACACAAAATCAGCGTGACATTCACATAAAGTAAATTCACATAAACTAAAATATTAAATGCATTTTCTCACTCGGTTTGTGAAAGATTATGACCAGATGAATTGTGAGATTGGTGCTTTTCATAAGGCCTGACGTGATGCAAATGATTAGGATCCTCTTCGTACAACTGCTCCTCTGGCTGATACATCCCAAACTCATCCAGAGAGTCCTTAGACACACAAACTTAAAAAAGGCTTGAGGCTCCTTCATTTAAGGGAACCTGGCTAAAGACTAGGTATGCAGCTCATTCGGGGCGTTTCATTTCATGGGTATAATTTATTTGTACTGCTTACCCTGTTAAGGGTCGCGGGGGGGCTGCAGCCTATCTCAGCATCTTTGGGCGAAGGCGGGGACACCCTGGACAAGTCGCCAGTCTATCGCAGGGCTGATATATAGAGACAAACAACCATCCAGATTCACAACTACGGACAATTTAGAGTGACCAATTAACCTACTAACCCCCAGTTTGCATGTTTTTGGACTGTGGGAGGAAGCCGGAGTACCCGGAGAGAACCCACCCAGGCACAGGGAGAACAAGCAAACTCCACACAGAAACGCCCTGACCCTGGCAAATTAGTGGTCAGTGCATGCATCCAACTGGTTCAGCTGTATTGGTGTTGTGTTGATGGACAAGAGCCGTTTCTTATTAGTCGTAATTATTGCAGGACATATTACATATGTAATTATTGAATTACATCCTAGATCGTCATCTGTATGTTAAAAAAAAAAAACTCTCCACAAAGGAAGGATATTTAAAGCCAGGACATATTTGTTGTAAGGCCTGACCCTCTTCTCTGTCCCAAATAACAGCAATATGATAATAATAAACTTTATTTGTACCGAACATTTCATACAGACTGCTGCTCAAAGTGCCTTAAAACAAAGAGGTTGCACACAGCCAACTGCGTCACATAAAAAGGGCATAAAAGCAAGAATAGAAAATCAGTGATTGAGAGAGTCAAAGTAAAAGCCTTAATAAAAACGGAATTCAAAAAGTGAGCCAATCATCAACCTTTGTTCAAACAGTTCAACGTCCTGCTCCAGTAGAGCTCTAAACCTTGGTAAGGACCTAATCCAAGCTCTCGTTGGATTCTTCACAGTTCAGCTCTGGCATTACTCCGGTAACCCTCAGGAACGTTAACTGTGCTTCACAGAGATCAATCAAAACCTACGCTCACTCTTGGTTCTTGTGATACAAGTGTATGAGGCAGAAAGACCGACAGGCATCTCAGAGCTTTTTCTTGCCACCATTCCACATGCCATCTAACGCTTATTTCAGTATTTCCAAACATTTGTTTGTTTTTTTCCAGATTGACTTCTTTCATTGTGTCCGTGAAGGTTCTCAGTCATCCAGGTCATCTTAATCTTGGAGTGTTTAGTAGGAAGCTACTAAACACTCCCAAGATGCTGCTTTAATTGCATCCGCTTTTTCTCCATAAGGTCCATATTTTTGTTACCACACAGTGAAAACCTTCTCTCTCTCTCTCTCTCTTACACTCGGGCAGGGATTGGGAAGTTCATTGCCTTGGACTTTGCACGTCGTGGGGCCCATGTAATCCTGGCCTGTCGAAGCGAATCCCGGGGGACAGCAGCAGTCAAAGAAATCAGGGAGAAAACAGGAAACTCTAACGTTCACTTGCGTCTGGTGGACGTCTCTTCTCTGGATTCAGTCAGTGAGTTTTCTAAGAAGATTCTTGAGGAGGAGAAAGCTCTCCACATCCTCGTCAACAATGCTGCTGTATCAGGTGATCCTTGTGCGCCACCCAAGAATAGACACCACTTCTTTTAAAGCTGTATTGGGGAAACTGTAACTTAACTTTTATCTTTCCAATGACTGCACACCAAAACCACATGTGACTAAAGAAAAAAAAAAAACCCGGCCAGTTTGATGTCCTTAAAGGGTTTAAATTAAAGAATCAAAGTGCCATGAAAGAATGAAAGAGACTGCTCAGGCCACAGTCATAAAACATTTTGTTTATAAAATGAAATACACATCAAAGTGCTACAAGATAAAAGCAGAGCACATCAGGCAAATATATACAGGATATACAGGGGGGCTTTTTGAATTATGTTATGATTTGCTCTGTCTAGTGTAATTATTTTTATTTCATATAGTTGAATCCACTTTCAGGTTTGCCCAAGCAGATGACTAAAGATGGGTTGGACATGTCTTTTGCCACCAACCACCTTGGACCATTTCTTCTCACCAACCAGCTGCTGGGTAAAAATCTGCTGTCTTACAAAAGGAATATTGTGGATATGAAATAATGATCGCACAAATAACGGGATATACTGAGTCATTTGAGTTCCTGTAGCTGTCAGGCATCTGTTTCAGATTCAGATTCAGATTCAGATTCAGAATACTTTATTTATTCCCGGGGGGAAATTGTTACTTTACAGGTGCTCCTTGTAAGCATAGAAGTGAAAAACAAAATATATATTAAAAAAAGGAGTATGTACATTAATAAAAAGAGTATATACAAGAGTATATACAGTATACAGTAAGGTGTGAACAGTGTAAAATAATAAAAGTGCGACAGAAAATAAACAGTGTAAGAGAACTGCAGTATAAAGATGAAAGATCTGAGGGAGTGAAGAGGCCCAAGAGCCATTCAGAGGGAGGAGTTGTACAGTTTGATGGCCACAGACAGGAATGATTTCCTGTGGCGTTCAGTCATGCACTTGGGGGATAAGTCTCTCACTGAAAGTACTCTTATGCCTGACCAGCACATCATGAAGTGGGTGTGAGACGTTGTCCAAGATTGTCCGTAGCTTAGTCAGCATCTTCCTCTCCGACACCACCGTCAGAGAGTCACACTCCATTCCCACAATGTCACTGGCCTTGCAGATCAGTTTGTTGAGTCTTGGCATCCGCCACCCTCAGTCTGCTGCCCCAGCACGCAACAGCATAGAGGATAGCACTAGCCACCACAGATTCATAAAAGATCCTGAGCATAGTCCGGCAGATGTTGAAGGACCTCAGTCGCCTCAGAAAATAGAGACGACTTTTCCGTTCCGTTTCAGACCTAGTTAAGCATTCAGCTCCGGCACGAATTGTCAACGTCAGCTCCATGAACCACAAGAAGGGTCAAGTGGATTTCTCTCATTTTCATGGCGAGAACCTCAACTACTCATTGGATGAAGTCTACAACCACACCAAGCTGCACAATATCATCTGTACCAATGAGCTAGCACGCAGGCTACAAGGGACAGGTAGGCTCAAATCTTGATTAGTATGAGTTTCCCCCCTTGTCATAGCTAATACACTGTCTTTTATATGCACTGCAGAAGATAAACAACAATTTAAATAAGAAGTAATGCCCATGAATGGTGGTGGTGTATGGTCATGAAATGGCTTTAGTTTTTTGCTCTTTGTGTTCAGTTCTTTGGTTGTCCTCATTAAGTATACATACTTGAATGCTTCTTTAGCAGCAGGCTGTACATTCTTTGGTCCACAATTCATACAAAGTACAATTCTGCAAGAATTTAGCTTTGTCCTCTAAACTCATAATTACTGCCCATAAAGCCTACTTAAGAGTGCAAAGCGTTGCAGCTGAAAATCACTGCTCCTTTTAGAACCTTGACTTGTTGACAAGAATTGCACCACTGTTTCTGTGAACCTGTCTGTTTGTCCCTGCACTCTGAAAATATGTCTCTGTGTATTTTTGTGTGCATGTAGGTGTCACAGCAAACTCTGTCAACCCTGGTATTGTCATGACTGAAGTGATGAGACATTATCCATTATTTTTTCGTTGTCTGTTCAACTTGATAGGGCTTTTCTTTTTCAAGGTAAGTACTTTGTTACATTTCACTGAAGTCCTGGTCATGTCCTCAACTTTGTTTGTTTGGCTGCTGTTCAATAACCTCCACTTGTTATATAAAATTCCCTTGCCCAATTCACTGTTTACAGATTAAACTGAGTATTTACTTTTGTGATTTTTTTTTTTAAGTCACTCGTCACATCATATCACATTTGAACAGTGAAAGGAAAAAGCTATAACCGTAGAGAGCAAAGACTCAGATATTCTCTATCTATGGAAGACACTAGAATTGCCATGTGTGCATGTGAACATGTTGCAATACTTGGTTTAGGCTGTAAAAATAAATGTTTTTATGATTAGCTTTGAACTAGATCACTGAACCAAGGACAACAAGTTGACGTAGTTCCACATGTTTCACCGTTCAGTGGTAGTTGCATCCCAGCTCCCTTTTCCCCACAAAAGTCTGGTACAGCGACCCATAACTGCTGGTGCTGCACAAGGACCAGCTGTCCATTACATAACATATTTGATTTTTCCATAACTCATTAACATGACTGTGAGACACTTAAACTCTTTTAATCTGACTAGAAATTCGCAATTCCGCTCATTTCACAGCTACAGAATCCTGAGAATCCTAAAAAAATCCCAATAAGTCCCAATAATTACCAAATAGTCGACCTACCATGTGTGACCACACATTTTGACAAATAAATGCTGACTCCAAATGAATGCCTTTGTTTGGAATCATTATCATGCTGCAAGGTGACACATTATCCAGTGATCCAGTAGCCTTCTTGTGCATTTATCCTGATGCTGCAAGCAATGGCATTCACAGTTAATACAAGCAGGCCAATATTGCATGCGTGATGACAATGACAACAATGATAATTCAGCTAAATCGTGGACACAGTTTTTTCTGACGTAGAAGCAAATGAATAAAAGATAAGAGTCAGATTTGTTGCCATGTCTGCTTTCTATCAGTTATACTGTACTCACCAAAGTAATTTAGCTTTCGATTGTGCTTCACGTGCAACTTTCACATGCCATGTTCACTTTCACATCTAGGATTTATCATTTCAGGTCTGTTCCAGGCCTCCCTTTTTTCAACCATTATCAGGAAACTTGTGGTGTTTGGTTTTTTTTTCACCTTCCTCTCCACTGTGTTTGTCTCCTTCTCAGTCCTCAGAGGAGGGTGCTGTCAGCCCCATCTACTGCGCAGTAGCAGAAGAAATGGAGGGGATAACTGGAAAGTATGTTGACAGCGACTGCTCCCTGAAGCTTCCTGCCCCTTTAGCTCGAGATCCTGCCCTCGCGGTCAAGGACTTTGAGATCTGCGAGAGACTGACATCAAAGCTCTGAGAGAACTGTTAGTCAAATGGCGGCTTGATAACAGAAAAAGGGGTCGACCTCCACCCTCTTATGGGGCTGATCTTACTGAGGGATTGCGTCTGACATAATACCTTTAATAACATCGGGTGGAAGATTCTGAACACCCGCAAAATTATGGCGCAACTTTTGTACTGGAAATACAACTGACTGTTTTTAATGTTTGTACAATGACTAAACATATTTGTCTACTTATTCTCATCAGAGCAGAAAAATGACAAAGCTTTGTCATTGTACAAATATTAAAATTAGTTAATCAGGTAATAGTAAAAAAAGTAATGTCAAGTGTTGTCATTCATGCAAATGGTGAACATTTTAAATTTCTTTGAACTTCATGAGTGACATGAAAGGCTCTCCAAAGAGAGATGCTGACACCATGTGGGCACCTCAAGCCGATGTGCTGCTCCAGAAAATGACAACAGGAGCTCCAACAAGTGGCACAATCATTCCCTTTATTGACTTGATTTATTAACACACAATAAAACATTCAACCATTCAGTGGTTTCTGAATTTGTACACCATCTGTCCTCGACCGTCTTCGGCCCCGCTATTTGGCTGCAGAGAGAGAGAGTGAGAGAAAAGTGTGGTTAACAAATTAGTGTTAATCATAGAACTATCACTTAAAATGTATCTAATAATCATCTTTGGATAATAAAAAAAGGTCAAAAAAGGTCAAAAAAGGTCATATTGTCTGTCGCTACATTTTTCACCACCTAAAGACCTGTACCTTTCTGATGTTCCTCTACTATATCACGGATGAACTCTTCGAGCACCGGAGCCATGTGATCCAGCTCTTTGGGGGGAAGGCGGACTGCAATCTCCACTGTTTTATCCATCTTGTCCTGGACACACAAAAAGAAGTTGTGACGGCTTGTATTTAATCTATGTGTGTGTGTGTGTATATGCGTGTTCTTGTACATGCTGCATAATGAGGACGAAATGAAAAATATTTCAATATATCAAAGTGAGGACATTTTAGTCAATGCTCACAACTTTGACCAGCTGTTTGAGGGTTAACACTTAGGTTAGGGGTTAGGTTAGGGTAAGGGGTGAGGCAATGCTTTATTTCAATGATATATACCAAAGATACAAGGAAATGTGTGTGTGTGTGTTTGTGTGTTTCCACCGGGTTCCACCTGAGGAAGCTGTTGATTTGTACCCTCTTCAATGTGACCATCCTCTGATCGAGGCTCCATGTCTTTTCTACCTTCCCGCTCCTGCTGCACAAAATATACACTGATAGAAAAGTGGAAGAACTGCTGAAATACACAACAGACTAACTCAACTTGTGGTCTTTCATTCATTGTATGCCAGCACGAAGAGTCACAGTGCCATAATTCATCAATAGGGTTACATGCAACAGACAGATTGTCAGCCTCTGATACTGATTCGGCGAGGAAAAAGAAAAGGAGGCGTGCAAGTCTGAATTTTCGCTCCATCTTTCATTTTAAAGACGACCCAATATTGCTCTTTCCAGCAAATTTCCTTATCTATATGCCAGCTATTCTCTTAATTAAGAGATGAATCATTTAGTTTAGATAATGTCCAAACAAAATCACTTTATCATGTCTTCTAACATGTTTTTGTCATGGTCCTCACACAGGAAAAAATTATTATTTCTTCTTGAAATATAATATACTTGACAACTTGCTAAATGATTTCAGATCTATTTTTTACTAATGAAAAAGCACTTAAGAGGATAAAAATAGTAAAAGGCATCCAACAAAGGCCTCGTACAACATGATTTGAGACAAACTACTGTTGGGCATCACTTCTACGTTTCCCCCTGTCCTGCCGCTGCATAGTGTCCGATCAAACACCGCTGCTTACCTTCAACAGCATCATCTCTTTGGGGCTGAAGAAGGTGATGTGTCCCTCTGTCCTCTCTGCCAGCAGGGCCACCAGGCACGCCAGCACCACGCAACCGGCCACCGCTCCACGCATGCTCATTCTGTTCCGACCTGGACACACATACATGTACGGATAATCACACTGTAAGCTGACGGTACAGTGAAGTGCTCATACATACATGTGTGGAGTCAGTGGCTCCACACAAACAGGGGTGAGCGGCACTGAGGCCAGGCAACATACGAACATTTTTAGCAGTGGGAAAGAGAGGCGGCAGTTAAAATAAAATAGGTCAACGTGCAGTATTCTACACGAGGTGTGTGGGGACGACACAATAACTGAGTTTAGAGGAAGGACACAGGGGATCCCATGTCATTGTGTAAGGGAGAGGTTGACAAAAAGTAGATAGGGAGAGAGGGAGAGGACGGGGGAAAAGCGTGGAGGCAACACACTGACAAAGAGATAAGAGAATGGACCCACAACAGCAGGGCGGCCCGAGACACAATGTACGAATACAAGGACATCAATAAGGGGAGAGGCAAGAGTAGCAGAAGTTACTCACGTGCTGCGTCAGCCTGGCTGAAAGAAGTGTGCTTTGAGATGAGCAGAGCTCCACCAGTCTGAGCGTCAGCTCGTCCCCGTCAGCCTTTATATCAGGCCCTGTCCTGATGGCTGAGCTTTTTACTGTCCTTCCCCACATCCGCTTCTCAACAGGCTCCTTCAAGCACTCTCCTCCACGCTCCTGGAAACAAACATATTACTGAGGAATCTGGCTTTTTATTAGAGCAGTAACCTCTTCACCAAGAACACATGTAGGCCTTTTGACAAAGACTGACAAAATAAGACAAACGAGCAACACCGTAGCGGTTGCATTGTGTTGCAACGTGCTTCTATTCCACGCATGGAATAGGTATTCATGTGATCATTCGCAGGTTTGGTTGTGCACATGTAGAACACAAAGAAATAACCATTCGGCTTCATCTCTACATGCATGTGACCAAGCAGCAAACAGACACATTTGTGTGCAATTTCAACTTCAAAAAAGAAGATAAATCCAGCTCATTGTAAACTCATCTGAGTTTTTGAGCGTGAATGTGTGTGTGTGTGTGTGTGTGTGTGTGTGTGTGTGTGTGTGTGTGTGTGTGTGTGTGTGCTTGCTTATCAGCCAGAACACAATCTGTCCGAAAAAGGGTCAGTCATAAATTCTCTGCCCCAAACTAAAATCTAACCCCATGTGACATTTACGATCTGCCCAGCACGTATAAACAGAGCCGTGTGCATCTGTTCCTTAGCGACCTCACGACTCCGAAGAACTTTAATGATGCTTTTTCCCTGGATGATGGGGAAATGTTCTCACAGGCTGTGTTCGTGCTGCTGTCGTATTACGCTGCAGGAGTAGCCAATTGAAAATAGTGCCATCGTTGTGGTCGGTTTAATGCAATTCAAGTACACAAGTGCAGCTTTGTATCTTCATCCTCATCAGTACTTCGTGTGGCACCACCACCATGACGCACACACTCTCGTTCCATTTTTCCATCACTTATGGTTGTGGTGTGAAGTAGTGCCTTCTAGCTCTTTAAAATTCCAGATTGTCCAAGGTATTGCACATGCTGCAACTTTCGTACTTCTGTGATTTATACTGGTAAAGAATGTGTATGCTTTAATACACAGTTTAACCAGAATGTATAGCTTTCATATGAATGTTTTATTTTATAACCAATGTGCATTAGAGAGGCAACATCTTTGAAAATGTGCCACTTTTTATTTACTTCAGTGACAGAGTATTGCATTTGTGTAGGGCGTTCTCTTTAAATATGTCTGGCTATATCACATATGTTTTTATTTATAAAAACATATAATATGTTCCACTTATGGAGCTGAAAGGAAAAAATCATTAGTCTATTTTCAGAATGTCCTTATTTTCTTGTCTACCATGCTAAAAAGTGGTTGATGAGACAAAAAAAAGATGTGATGGACATTTTTCAGCATTGTTATTTATCAATCCCACAAATGCACCTCTTCAAATGTCCAAACTACTGACTAAAGCACTAATATGTACTAATCCCTGTGCACAAAATACAAAATAAATAATTAACCCAGAAGTAATAAAGTACCGATTTTTATTAAATGGTAATAAAGGCATTAAAAAAGGATCAGTGTGCTGCAAATTGCAACAAGTTTAACAGCCTTGGTGACCTCTAAAATAAAACTAAACTAAGCAAATTAGCAAGAGGCCAGTCTTTTTCTGTTCCTTTCTCGGCTAGAACATAAAGTGGCCAAATTCCATGGTAGACAAAAGCAGAGCTAAGTTATTAAATTTCTTATTAAATTTGTTGTAATTGGTCTAAATTAATCAAAAAATATATATGATTATTGAGTCATTTATGTAGTTTCCTTTGGTCAGTTTTAGTATGTCTGTTCATTGGACATCTTCTCAGGTGTCATATGCTGAAGATAAAGGCTTCGAGGACAGGATTCGGCTACAACTTCAGCTGATCCAAATGGGCTACAAGTGAAGTTGTTGCTGCGGGTGTTAATGTGATTGGTTAAATGGTGAGATGAACAAATCCACCCATCCATCCATTTTCTCGACTGATCCTGTTAGAGGTCGCGGGTGGGGGGCTGGAGCCTCTCTCAGCATCTTCGGGTGAAGGCGGGGTCACCCTGGACAAGTCGCCAGTTCATCACAGGGCCAACAAAAAGAGACAAACAACCATCCACATTCACATTCACACCTACGGGCAATTTAGAGTGACCAATTAACCTACTAACCCCCAGTTTGCATGTTTTTGGACCGTGGGAGGAACAGAGAGAAATGAACAAATCGTACACGTAATTAAACGGTATTTTTACGCGCCAGGAGGCGGAGGCTTCGCGGCCTGTTCTCGCGCGGTCGCGTCACTATCGCGAGATTTGGGTCACGTCGCGGTGCAGCTGAACTCATTGGCTGAAAAGTGCGCAGACCGTCTTTCTCCTGAGGCGAAGGAGCAGAGCAGACGCGTGTTGCGCGCTGACGCACAAATTTACTCATCATGGTAAGACAAGTTAGAGACTTTGTCGTGGTTCGTTTCGGTTTTTGGCTCATTTTCACTACCGACGCTGTAAAACGAGAAGCCGAGCTTTTTCAAACATCGCCCTCTTGTTAATTTGAAGGCCTTTCGGCACAGAGGGCGGTTAGCCGCCCGCGTCGCTCACATTAGCTGCAGTGACCGTCTAGTTTAAACTTTATTAGACTGTCGCCGTGCACAGTGGACACACGCGGTCTGTGTTTCACAAACAAACCAGCGACTAGCATTTTTAATTCAGATTTCCAGATGTTTGTTTCCGGAGATAAATATTAGCTGAGTTGCTAGCGTAAGTTAGCTTAATGGCAGCCTCCGGAACGGGCCCCGAGTTGACACGTGGGTCCATCGTGACGACAACGCGGTGGCCTACAGACGTTAAGAGAATATCAACCGAACGTAAATACATACCTGAGATGGAAACGATCTGTTTTTACCGATAGCTGGCGTCACTGTATTTAAATACACCCCCGAAAGTCTTGACCGAGCAAATGTTAGCTGCGATGCTACGGACAGGAGAGGTAGCCACGTGTGACCGGGTTCCACGTGGCGCCTGGCGCACAGACTTCACATGCACTGTTCTTCGTTGATGCTCTGCATGACTTGTTGTGGCAGAAGATGCTACCTGTGTCTCTGGTTCCACTTGTCGCCTTTTTATCCAATGCATTTCCCCC
Organism: Mola mola; assembly: GCA_001698575.1. Lineage (NCBI taxonomy): Eukaryota > Metazoa > Chordata > Actinopteri > Tetraodontiformes > Molidae > Mola > Mola mola. Next base: position 2,352,921 of record KV751353.1, read on the forward strand.
CCTCCAGGTGCTGTTACACGTGTTGTTCGAGCACGCGGCAGGCTACGCGCTGTTCGCCGTGAAAGAGGTGGAGGAGATCGGCATGTTGCTGCCTCAGGTTGGCCTTTTATTTCTTTTCTCCATTTTCTTTTGGTTGAATCTTAACGCGGAGCTAACAGTTGGCCTGTGTGTTCAGGTGGAGGAGAGCGTGCTGAGCATCGGAAAGTTCAACAGCATGGTGAGCCTGGCTGCCTTCTTCCCGTTCAAGTCGGCCCAAGCTGCCCTGGAGAACATGAACGCCATTTCAGAAGGCAAGTGCGCTCCCCCCACCTATTTTTCTTCTCTTGCGGGGCTCCTCAGTTGTAATGATGTGTTTATAATCTGTCAATCCACTGAATTCCTGTGCTGACAGCCTTTTGTCAATCCTGAACACCTGAGGAAAGCCCTTTGAAATGCAGCTGTGCTTGGATACATGAAGAGTGAAAAGCTCGATTTGACAGAGCTACATAACTGACGATTTTACCTGATCTGAAGTAACTTGATTCATCAGCAACAACCGAATAAACGGCGGCTCAATCACATTGTGAGCAGCAAAATCATTAATCAGTTGATAGATTCATTAGGCTTTTTGAAAGCATGAGCATTCTTATTAAATTGTCCCTACTGACGTAAATCCAACTCATTTGCAGTTTTCCTTATTGGTCTACAGATACTTGACTGTATGAGGTACTAAAATGTCAGTTGGCATTAAATCGGGTCTCTTGATTCAAACACTTCAAATGTTCTAAAGGCTCTGTTTTAACGGACTAGAAAGAACATAGAAAGTTCCCCATCTCATCCCCTCCCTCTCCATGCAGGTGTGGTCCATGCTGATCTGAAGCTATTCCTGGAGACTAACTTGCCCCTCTCTGGGAAGAAGAAAGCAGTGCTGGGGGTTTCAGATGCTAAGATCGGAGCAGCTTTACAAGAAGAATTTAACCTTTCCATCCAGACAAGTGGTGTGGTGGCTGAGATAGGCAGAGGTGAGAGGATTGTCTGACAAAGGCACCGATTTGTTAAAGTTGGATTGCGCCTGTTGTGATGCGGTCATGTGATCCTGAACATCATGATGGTTTATACTGAAAATCTGAACAGCCGCTAGTTGGGTGCCATTCTGCCGCTGTTGCGCTAAATGCCAACAAACCCCCGTTGTCTGTCATGTGTCCCGCCAGGCCTACGCCTCCACTTCCACTCCCTGGTGAAGGGTCTGACCGCCCTGGCTGCCTCAAAGGCACAGCTTGGTCTCGGCCACAGCTACTCCAGAGCCAAAGTCAAGTTCAACGTCAACAGGGCCGACAACATGATCATCCAGTCCATAGCCCTGTTGGATCAGCTGGACAAAGACATCAACACTTTCTCCATGCGTGTCCGGTAATGTTCCTTCCATCACAGCGCTGAAGCGTCGGCTAGATCTCTTTGTTGAAAAGAGAAGATTTCATTATTTTCCATTTTGGTGTATCCTCCTAATGCTTACCACGGACAGCGCACCTCAGAGTGCTGGCCGTATAGAAACAGGAGGGACATTAAGCTCTTCCAGCACATTGGCTCTGCCAGCTGTCTGGTGGGGCGCTACTGTTGGCTGATACATCCATTGATGTTGTCATTTTTAGATGTGAGTGCAGGGGCTTTTCCTAATGTCTGCTCTGTGTGTGCAGCGAGTGGTACGGCTACCACTTCCCCGAGCTGATCAAGGTAGTGCCTGACAACTCAATGTACTGCCGCCTGGCCCGGCTCATCGGCAACAGGAAGGAGCTGACTGACGAGAGTCTTGAGAGTCTGGAGGAGGTGGTGATGGACAGCGCCAAGGCTCAGACCATCCTGGATGTATCGCGCAGCTCGATGGGTCAGCAAAATCCAAGAATCCCATTTAAACACATTGATCGTTTGTTTCTTTGTGCGTGACTTTGGCATGAGCTTGACTGTTCGTGACTTTAAACTCTAACGTGCCCCTTTTTTGCCCACCTTGGACCAACAATTGTCCCTGGTGATAACACAGGGGGGCAGAGTAGCTCTCTCATAAACCTGTAGTGAAGGTAAAAAATCCTCATTGCGGATCCTGTCGGGAGAAACAAACGCGCATTGCATTTGAGATTGTGATTATATCAGTTGAAGTACGACAGAAGTGTCACTCTGCTCAACGCCTTTCAATCTTCTCCAGGCATGGACATCTCACCGATCGACCTGATCAACATCGAGAGATTCTCTGACCGGGTCGTGTCTCTGGCTGCTTACCGGCTGGAGCTACAGGAGTATCTGCGCTCAAGGATGAGTCAGGTGGCTCCGAATCTGGCTGCCTTGATTGGAGAAGTGGTAGGTAAAACTTCTAATTCCTCCGGTGTATACAGTGTTAAATTGGACCGATGATGTTATACCAAAATCTGTCAATCCGCTGAGTCTCTGTGATGACAATCCTATCCGGTGCTGATGGTCCTCAAATAACTTGCGTCCAGTCCATATTGAAATCAAATCACACTGTCGTATATTGAGACACTCTGAATTGTTTTTAGGTGGGAGCTCGGCTGATCTCTCATGCTGGCAGTCTGACCAACCTGGCCAAGTACCCGGCCTCCACCGTCCAGATCCTGGGAGCAGAGAAGGCCCTGTTCAGGTACTGGGGCGCCCCCTCCCTGCTGGGGAAAAAAGTGGCTACAGTGATGGCAGGGCTGGGCTGGAGCAGAGCAGGGTGACTGGAGTCATCTCTGGAGTGATCCCGCTTGCCCTAATGTACCCCCACAGTCTGAGCAGCCACTCGCAGCACTGAGGTAGAAAATCTGACAAGTTCAAGCCCACGCTGAACTCCCAGAGATACTGAAACTTTGCACCAACTCTTCTTCGAAAGCAGAAACTTTGGCAAAAATAATCTGATTTTGTTTGGTTTTGTACACAAATTTTCTTAATCTGCACAGCAGGTTCTTCTGAGGTACTAAAGTAGACAAATTGGCATTATAAATCTGATTAAAAGTGCAGTTTGAACTGCTGATAATGAAAATGAAAACCTTGGTAGCCATTTTAAAATTAATGGCTTTAATTTAAATGCCAAGATTTTGAACAAACTCTCGTTTAGTAGTTCCTCCACTAGGGGGAGCCATTCAGTTTACTATGCAAGTCTACCATATGAGGCGCAGCTTGTATTGGAAATGCATGCACACAAAAATATGCTTAAACCTAGTGAGAGAACTGATTTCTTATCCCAAGACTGTAAAATTTACATGCGCTTACTCATATAGATACTCAGGTTCATATCAGTTATGCCTGTTATAATATTTACTGTAGCTTTTTAAAATCCTGAGTGTGAAATCAGCTGTATTTCCTCAGAGCCCTCAAGACTCGTGGCAACACTCCAAAGTATGGGCTCATCTTCCACTCGACCTTCATTGGACGTGCCGCAGCCAAGAACAAAGGTCGCATCTCCAGATATCTGGCAAACAAGTGCACCATCGCCTCGCGCATTGACTGTTTCTCTGGTGAGTGATAAGACTCTTAAAGCACTCTGCACTCTTAAAGTACAAATTACCTGGTGTGATTGCAATGATGCTCACATTTTTCGTCAACAGTATTCATCCCTCGGGTTGATGTTGATAGCTAATTTCTGAGCAAAGCCAAGTTTGTGTCAGAAAACCAGCTGTAGTGTTTTGCTGGCGTGTTGATTATTTGGTTTTGAATGTCTTGCAGAGGTGCCCACCAGCGTGTTTGGTGA
>KV751353.1:2363222-2381081 GCA_001698575.1 Mola mola
TGGAGCCGGCACTCCCTAATGAGGGGGTGAGGCTGGGCAATGCCACCGAGGAGGAGTGATATACTGGCTCTGATGTGGAGTGGGGCAAAGGGAGTGCAATGGAGAGAGGGCTGCCCAACGACTCGCTGCAAGACAACAGCAGGACAAGATCTTTGATAGCAAATATTTGCAATTAAGCTTTTGGATGATATTGGTCTTTTTATCTGATCTGTGCTTCATAAAGAAAATAGTATTAATAATAGTATTAATAATGTGTGAAAATTACCTGCGTGGTTTGGAGTACAGGCTTGTCTGGCTCTGAGTCCCAACTCCCATGGTAGGTGGTGCAGGGGTGGTTGCCGGCGTGGGCTCCCTGGACGCTGCACTCGCACAGTTGTCCACAACCCCGAACTCCGGCAATGCCGATTCAGAGCCGAAGTCTAGAGCTCCGAACTGGAGGTTAAGCCCGGGGACGTCAGCTGAACCCGGCATCTCGACCGCTGTGGAGGGGATCTGACGCGAGGGACAGGACAAAGTCGGGATTATAGGAACGTGATATTAACTTAACACCTTGTATTTGTATTTGTGCTGAAATGTGTGCTTTAATCTTCAACAGGCACAAGAGGGTGGTAACCTGTACAGACAGGTTTTGTATCCATCCTTTACCTTGGACGTGGGAGGTATCCTTCGTTTCTGACCCTTGAGCTGCGCCCGTTGCTGCTGTAGTGTACTGCCGCCCTGAGGGTCCAGCCCTGCGGTGGGGGCAGGAGGTTTAGCACCCACAGCCATCACCGGGCCTGCCTGTGCTGGTGTGCTGGAGTGCTGGGGAGCAGGTGAGACTGAAGTTGGGGGCGCTTGCTGCTGTTGCTGCGACGGAGGGCTGGGTTGACGTGCCAGAGGCAACGAGGGGCCGGTGTGCCTCTGAACCAGCTGGCTCAGCACAAGAGAGGGCTCCGGCTGCAGGCCGAACTCATCTGCAGACACACAGGCATGATAAAAGCCCATGTTTTCAGTAAACAAAAACATTGCTGGCTGTGGCAGTTTCACTGCAACACTCACGGCTGAACTGTGAGGACAGCGAGGTGGTGTTTGATTCCGAGGCCTTTATGTCCCAGCTGGATGAGGAGGGTGGAGGTACAGGCACTCCCAGGCTTGGCAGTCGGCCGATGGTGTTGTTGCTTCCTTGGGTGCTGACAGGAGGAGCAGCCTGAGATGAAGGTAGCTGGCCCAAGCCAGGACCCTTTAGCTGCTCTAGTATCTGAGCTCCAGCGCTGGGCGGAGTCCTTTTGGCTTGGCCCAAGTCCCCAAAACCAGCGCCTAGGACTGATGACTGGGAGACACATGAAAATAGTGCAATCGTCAGTCTCTGTTCACATGTCCTAAATAAAGGAATGTGTCTGACGTATCAGATATCTTACCAGAGCAGCATGAGCGTAGCTTGTGCCACTGGCAGAGTTGCGGCTCGAGGGCGGCTGCTGTTGCTGTTGAGGTGTCTGGTGGTGGTGCGAGTTAGTAAAGACTAGACTCTGAGAGGGAGAGGAAGAAGGTGCTTCTCTTCCTCCAACCACAGGCTTCTGCAGCAGAGTGGCCAGGTCCAGACTGCCACAGAGGAGGAGGAGGAAACCAATTTAAAAGTTGACAATACAATTTGTTAAACAAAGGCAAAAGTATAATGTTAATACACCCATATGGGTTGGGCTTTATTGCCTGAAAATTATGACCCCATTTTTTTTTAAAGGCAATATCAACCACAAAAGGCTCTTTATAAATGCTGGCACTGGACAACAAGTTCAGTTATCACAATATTTATCATTTTAATATGCTAACCTTTACTGTAATGCAGCCCTTAAAACCAGGAATGGTGCAATATCACAATAAAACGATATTTGAAACAATAACGAAGCCGTTAAGTTACCTTTGCCCAGGTGTGATGTGATTCTCAGCAGCAGGTGCACATGAAGAGGTGAACACTTTGGTCTCTGAGAGCTGCAACACAAAAGGCGGAGAACAGAAGTGTTTAAAACAATAATCTCTAAAGATGTATTGTGTGACTGTTGCTGTAACCTGCTTCTCCACTGTGCCAACTCACACTAACGTCCTCATTCCAGTCCTCAGCTACCCAGTCTTCCAGGGTATTCCTCCAGGCAACTAGAGGACAACCAATGATGAGTCACTAAGTTCAAATAGTGGTATGAGCGGGTTAACGAAATGCCGGATACCTGCAGCGTAATGACACTTGCAGAAAATACAAAACTACACAGTACTTACTACACAGTAGGGCTGGGTAATATGGCAAAAATATTATCACTACCATGTTCCCTATCAGTCAGTATTGTTATTTATGAAAAATAAGTATTTTGGTCACTTTAGAATATAGTTTCTTTAACTTTCCATCTTGATCATTTTGAAGCAAGTTGCACAATTTGGGACAGTGACTGTGACCTGTCCCATTGTTCAAACCAAAAACATGCATTTAAACTAGAACCCGACCAATATGTTGATTGGCCTATATTATCAGCTGAACATGAACTATCACAGATATATCGTTATCAGCATATATGTTATCAATATAAAAAAAAATTGTTGTCTTAATGCACAAAAAATATGCTTGGGGTGATTTAAAATTAGTACATTTCCAGTGAAGGTTACTGCTTCAGTGTACTGCTTTCTTTTAGGACATTGAAAGCTTATTGGTGAACAGTAAAATATTCTGTTTCTGTAACATATCATCGTTACAAATGGTCGATAGTCTCATTTGAGGGATTACTGCAAAAGATTTATGTATATCTGCATATATACCAACATTGCAGCTTTCAGGCCCTCACTTAAACAAATAAAACAGCAATGTCTCTTTCTTCATATTATGCTTGTTCAAGATAACCCACAGTACTTGTGAGTTGTTTTTTTTTAATTGCAGAATGTAGGAGGCATCTAGTCCTGGATGACAGCCAAGATAAACTAAGCCAGCTAGTGTAGCTAGCTAGTAACACGTGGCTGGAATTTAGGGACTGAGAAGTTATACTTTACTGTTAAGATAAATATTTTTTGTGCAGGGCTACGTAGCTGTCCACAGTGTGTACCCACTAACATGCAATCACACTCAGAGCCTTTGAGCCTCGACAACACAGAAAGTAACAAGTGGGAGCCGAGAGTCTGAGAGCAGCTGCTCATGGCTGGTTAGTGCGACTATCAGCTGGTTGATCCTGCTGCACCCTTCAGTCTTTCACACAGTCTTTTACCTCCTGCGCCACACCACATCAGTGATGAACACCCCCACACTGGTTGTGCAGTAATACCCTCTGCAGCATTTTTAAATCTCAGAGCGGGGAGCGAGCTAGTAGCATTTGGGTGTGCGGTTACCATTGAAGCTGCTAGCCCGTTTCACAAAGAGATTACGCAACTTCATGCCTGTGGTTACTTACTCAGAACACCACATAGGCTTCATAATGCTGCCCCACAGTGTGATTTTAGAAAGCGAGGCAGCGTTCCCCAGTTACAGGAGTGTGACACAGCAGCGTCACAGTCTAGCATGGCGATTCACAAGCAGCGCTTCGTAAACAATGGTATAACATGGTAGTAAGGATCATTCATCAATCATTCAGTGATTCTATATCCTACTATAGGTGAGTCGTTCTCGAATGTTGCATTCTCCCCACGATTTGTAAACTTTTTTTGTTGTTCCTATTTCTGGTACTTGCTAACTGCTGCTAGCTGCTTTGAAATCTCCCGTTTTGGTTTGCACTCAACAAAACGCCAAAGCTTTGTCTCACTGTTCGCTGGTTTTGTCACGTTTACTTCTGTTGCAATGCTAGGCTGTTACACAACGACCCTTATCGAGGAAAAATGTCCAAAGCGTACCCTCAATAATCATTCAATTCATCAGATCTCCCTATTGTCTTATTGCCCAGCCCGAACACGAAACTGCTTAGACATATCTTCTCAGAGAGCTGACCTGTTCCATCTGAGCTGTTGTTGGCCACCGTGTCCCACGCTTCAGTTTGTGTAGTTCCTGTTCCAGCCTCTGAGGTATAGTCGGCAGGATTGAAGGTCCTGGGGAGGAGTCAAGGAGATGTACATTTAGTTAAAGAGAAAATAAACTGAAAAGGGGACACGGAGTGAAATTAAACAAAATTATTTTCTTAATAAAATCGTGTCTGGAATATCACCATTTATTTTATTCTATTGGTCATATCTCCCATTAGAAGAAGGGTGACTTACTGCTTTCTGGGTTTAAGGTGTTGTGAATAAGTGGAATATGTTTTAAGTTCTTCTAATGCTAAATCTGGATGGGAATGGTAACATAAGACTCATAATATTTTAGGAGCAAACATATAAAGCCTGTTTAAAAAAATCGCACCACTTGCACTCAATCAGACACCAGTGTGTGTGTGTGTGTGTTGCCAGCATACCCCATTCCCTGGGCTGAGAACCGACTTCCTGCTGGCGCTCTGCCTCTTCCCCGACCTCCAGATCCTGCATCACATTCACACAAATGTCAACAACATCCACTCAAGTCTTGGGCATGCTGACAACACTGCGACGTGCGGATGCTCACCTCGGCCTCCTCTGGCCCGCCGACCTCGGTCTGGGCCTCTGTCCGCTGGCGTCACCTCCACACCATTCTCCTCTGGACGTGCTGCACATGGACAAACAGAGCGGAGAAGGAAAACCACACTTATATAATAATGGTGCAAAAAGTTACAGAAAAATGTAAATTGTCACGTTTAAAGTCCATACCCTGTCGGGTGCGACTGCCCCCCTTGCCTTTGCGACTGGCCGCCGTACGGCCCTTGCTAGCTTCCCTGTCTCCTTTCTTCTCCCTGTTCTCCTTGTTCTCCTTGCTTTCTGATGGACCCTCCTTCACCAGGGGCTTTTTCTTCCCTACAGTCTCCCATGAGGTCTACAGAAAGAGCAGGAGGGACAGGACAAAGGAAAAGGCAGAAAGATTAAAAACGCGTAACAACAAAAACAAAAAAAAAATGAAACTGTAAAAATGGACTGAAAAGTAAGGATGCAGGTCATGTCTCATGCCTGAAAATATTGATCTGATATAGCCAAACTATGACATCATCCAGCTCGCTACGTCTTAGCCGTTCTTACCCTCAGGTGTGCAAAAACAGGTCCAAAACTTCTTTTTAAACACAAATCTAATTTTAAAAGATTCATCTTTCTCTCCGTCTGTGTGATATTTCACAGTTGTATCCTGTTATACTGTGACGCTGAAGGTCTTTAATCATACAGTAGATGCTGAAGTAATCAGAGGTTTTAGGGCATAACAGTACATAATTCCATGTAAAGACACACACCAACTATTTGCTATTTTTGGATTTCCACAAAACCAAAACAACACCATGGCTAAGTGTCTGGCTGGCTGGCTGGCTGGCTGCCCTGCCCTGCCCTGCCTTCGTCATCTGTGCAGGCTGGTATTCTTCAGAAATGTTAAGGTGGCCAATTGCTCTGACTCACAACACACAGGATCACGATAGCACTTGAGTGTTCGCCAGACATTTGGAGGCCTGTTTGATTTTTTTGTCATGGCGCAGAAGAGGCAGAAGAGGTGTACAATAGCCCACCTTCCTGCTACAAATCCCTGATGTCTCAGTCATCTGTGGCAAACACTTCAGACACTCATTTTTTTGTTTTTTTTGTTTTAATTTCCAGAATGTTTTCTCAGCAGCAGATACATAACAACCGTGTTTTCAAAACGTGTGTCCATCTTCTCAGCAAATTAGACAACTTGAAATGGAGAAATAATAAGGAAAACAAAACTCTGTGTCTTAACTAAGAAATGAGGTACAAAGAGAGGTTTAAAATATTTCTGTGGACTGACAGGCTGTCTACACAGAGCTGCGGGTTTCACTCAACTGTCTCACACCCATCTGGCATAACAGATGGGACTCTACTTAAATCAATACAGCTGTCGTCTCACATTTTTTTTTTTTTTTTTAAAATAAGACATTGTCAAATAATTCAGTCACATTAGAGTAACTGAATTTTGAGCAAGAAGCACAACAGAACACTGTCTCAACACCTTGAGACAGACGTAGCCACTGGAGGTGGCTTCACCTGCATGCACAGAACCCTCGGACTAAGGTCCACATTCCAATCAAGGCAATATTCTGATTGTAAATAAGGTGTTTTAATGCGCAGCAGCTACAGGAATATTCAGCTAGTAATGGTAGCAGCGTCACGATGTCAGGCGCGTACTTCACCGCAACAACTGCTAGTCAGGAAAAATGAACTCTCTCTCTCTCTCTCGCCGTATTGCATTGTTTTATAGCTTGTCTACGTTGCGATTTGATGACAACACTCACTCTTATTTACATGCTCTATGGCAGATGAGAACTCAAGAAAATGGCAAATAGTTTAACAGCCATAAACCAGGGCAAACATAAACTGGACAAGAATGCTGAAAAAACTCCACTAGGAATATTGAGTGCGATTAATGCTTATACATGTCTCAAATAATGCCACTAAGATTGAAATATCCACGTGTTTCAATACAATTATTGCCCACTCCAAACATGACCTTTTGCCAATTAAGGTGATCATAACCTGCTGATAACGTGGCAATGCTTTAATCAGAATATGATTCTATCCGGGTTAATTATTAATAGTATTTCTATGCATGTAAACATAGTCATTGGTGGAGGACATGATACTTTCATTGCGATCAGAGATAAGTGACTCCACTTTTTAACTATTTGCTGCAAAAAAATAGCAGTTTTATTGTTAATGATCAGAGGATAAATGAATGGAATACAAGTTGCCAAATCAAAAATGGAGATATGCAGAAGTACATTTAAGTTTGAATGAAGTTTGGGAATTTGGCGAGGACAACAGGAAAAACGCAGGTGAGCTTAATAACAATGGCAATAGTTGAGTTGCATTCAGTGCCGTAGTTACAGTGAAACATCACGCACAGCAGCAGGACGTCCTTTAGATGGAGTGCAGCAATCATTGACACACCTGTGACAGATATGCTGTGCAACCAATCCAGTGGTGTGAGAGGACAGTGAATAGGACAGAATGTCTGTTACCATGTCCGAGGTGCTCTCCAGGAGAAAGTTTATGGCTCTGCTAACATCCTCGTTGCAGTCGTGGAGCGCTACCATGCACTCGTCCTGGTTCTTCCCGGTCACCTCCATCAGCTGGGGAACGCGACAAACAGACATGGGATGTCACAAATGCCACAGGTTTAAACTTACATAAAACACTGATATTCAAAAAAAATGACCTGATTCATTTTCTAACTAGTTTTTTAATTTTCAAGTTAACCTTTTTAAGTTAATAAACTGCACACAGTGCTCTCTATTTTGTTTTGTAGCGTCAGCACGTTGATAGTTTATACTGTGTTTCAGTGGTACTGAGAAATGTTTGACATTTTGATACGTCCAATGACCCTAAAACAACAGCCACAATGTAACAATGACAAAATGCGTCCATTTCAATACACACGATGGTGTTACAGTGAGTGTTCCTCACCTGGTTCACTTTGTCCTCAAAGTCAGCATCATTCTTGTCATAGATCATCTGGGCAAGTCGGATCTGTTCAGCAGTAGCCTGCAACACAGAGACCAATGGGTAAAATTTGTAAATATAAAGTGTGGCAGGAGTAAAAAAACACAGCAAACACAGCCATAGTTTACTGCAGCTCAGTTCAGTCAAACTTAATTCTTTTACAAAGATAGCATATTTTGATTTATTGTAGAATTTGACTAATTTTAACATCAAAGAACCATGATGGAAATAAGTGTTTACACTTTAACATGTTATCTTTTGGATTTCTTTTGAGCTGCAAAAAGGCCCATAAGTGAAATCAACCAATCGGTCAATCAATACAAGGCATCTTACGAACCAACTGTCTACTATTGAGTGTATTTTAGTTTAATGTTTAAAATGGCTGTATTATACTGAAAGGTTTTTACAACACTTCCACATAGTGTAGTTCAGTTACCAAAACTAACTATGAACTCAGCAAAAGACAAATACTGTCGAATGAAAGATTATGATTGTAAGCTTAGTAAGGGAACAACAAAGGTGTGTGCCTGTGTGTCGGGTTGGTTGGTTTTCGCTGTCTGTAACTACTTAGTCATTAACTAAAGGCCTCCAGTTGTTACTTTTAAAATTTAATGTACTATTTGACTGGGATAAAAATAAAAAGCCTTCACTGACCAAGAAGGTCCTTGTATTATGTGTTCCCTGTGGTTTCATTGCCAAGGGAGGTTGTGTGCACACCGGTGTTGTGTCTCAGGTTGCTCACCTGTATTTGTTTCTGTGGTTGTGATGTGTGCGTGGCAGCAGGTAATGCTTTTTCCCGAGGGCCCCGGGCCTTGTCGCTGCCCAGCGAGCTCATCATATACAGTATATACAAAACTCTGTATGTACAAAATAGAAAAATCTGCAAAAGAAAACAGTGCACATGCAAGGATGAGTGAGATGAACCAACAGTTGTTAAAACCCAGCGATGACGTGCAGAACTCTCAGTCCATTTACAATGTTGTTGGAACAGAGGCTAAACACTTTCCCCACTGTGAGTGAATCAGTATACCTGGAATGTGTGTTGCGGGAAAAGTTAACACTTATTGCACAATCACGAATACTGACTGGCCTTGTGGAGGCTGTGAGACACACAGCTGGCCCCGTGGCAACAGCTTTGCTGAAAATCTAGGTCAAGGAGCGAGATCGACCGAGTATCCTCTTACCAGCAGCACAGACCACAGAGTGCGAAGCAGAACAAACAAAGCACAACCTGACCCAACGTCCCCCCGAACTGCAGCAAAGTTAGGACTAAACTGAATGCACACACACACACACACACTACATATCAAACTACTGTAGCAAAATGCTGAATTCTTCACTGTGTGTTTTTCTACAGTAAAACTTGAACCTTAATGCAAATTGGCTGTAATACCACAAACCCAAACATTAATACTTTTAGGTGGCAAACACTAATATTAAACAATTAGGAGCAGCCTTGAACACACAAGGCTTTATCCAACTGTTAACCCATATGACACTGTCATGAATAATACCTTATAATGCTGCTCGATTGCAAACTTTGCCAAATGAATGAGTCACTGGGACAACAACTACAGATACCCCCGTTGACCCATTTGTTTTATGTGAGAGAACAATGGCGCTCCAGCTTACAGAGCCTGCGTGACGTTGGCAAATGCACTGCTGCCATTGGCTGCTACGCTGAACAAAGCTAGCATAAAAGGACGACTTGGCTTTAATTGCAATGTCTATAAAATGTCGTTATCGTTTGATTTTATAATTTTTTTCGGAAATTAGACACACGAGCGAGGACCTAAAATGAGTGTTGAAACAACTCGAATGTGTTGCAAAGTATGAGCATCGACGGTACTGGCTACACACAAACCACAAAACATCCATTCAGCGACTCTGCACATCACATTTATTATTATTTTTTTTTAAGAAAATCGCATTTATTTGGCCATGCAGACTCAAACACCAGTCGAGTGACGCGTGCGTGTTTACGTACAGCAGCAACCACGTCGTCGCAGCTAACTGACAAGCAGTAATTTCTCCTGGTAATAAGCCAGGCGAGTATTGTTTTGGAAGCAATGCTAACATTAGCCCGTTGCTTGTTTATCCCCTTGGCATGTGGGACTGTTTAACGTAAACGTTAACGTAATGGCTGGCGTTAGCATTTCACGTCCACTTTGCCAAAGACAAAAACAGATTTCCCGGGCCTCGTTTTGGACCCAATGTTGTCTGAATCGGTGCCGTTAGTGTCGGGGTCCCTTTGTCCTCGCTAGCTCAAGCTAGCCGCTGACATTCTAACGCTGACACCAGATACACCGTCGACGGCGAACAAACGGTGCAGCGGGGGGATGAAGCTAGCTAGCGATGCTATCTAAATCATGTCCGAGTTGATAGCCAACGGCAGCCCGCTCGTCTCGCGCGCATTTCTACTCAAGCACAGTTACACGACGACAGTTGCGATCACAACAGGCTTGTCCTTGACATGTGGAAGACAGGCGCATTTGCTAACACGGCGTTAATACACCTTAAGGAAAAAGGGGCCTCGTAGCTGAGCGCATTCCCATCCCGACATTTCTCGCCGGGCGAGCAAGACAACAGGGAAAACACGAGAGACATCCCTCTCAAGCCCCCGTAAAGCAGAGCAACGGGGCCAGAGGCAGAGCGCTTCGGCGACACCGTGCTCCCGTGTGTGTCAGAAGTGCGCCGAGAGAGAGAAACCGAAGTTGGAAAACGTCGGAAAACGAGTGTTTTTGTTACCTGCTAACACGCTTCCGTCGGCCAGCAGCAGACAGGATGGTCACGTGACGTGCGCTGCCGCGATAGATGCTCCGCTCGGTTCTCCTCTCCACTCCTTTCTCCTCTCCGGGCCACTTCTCCACCTCGTCACAGCTGGACCGACGACGGACTTTTAGTTCTGAACACCTACTCTTTCTCTCTTGTACTTTCTGATGATGCAATCTGCAACCTAATCTCAACCATACAACAATACGCAGGAAAAAAAAAAAAAAAGACTTTCTTTTCCCCTTAAAAGACGCCAGCTGGACTGGATATCAATAATGGCAACATCTACATTTAAGTTTGAGGCAAACTATTTAAAAATGTAACTAGAAAAATTACCCCCTGAGGATAAACAATGCAGACATTTGAAAAGGTGGCGGTGGTCTGAGCGTGAATACTGGCCAAACCATTTAGACCAGGGCTGACTTCGATAGGAACAGGAGGCCGTCTTGTTTGGTTAGGCGTTTTGGGACAGGGAGTAAAGAATATGGAGTTATATCGGTAGTAGATGCCTATCAGTAAAATGTTTGACGGAATGTATAAGACAAAAGCGTGTTTGGGAAGCTAGAGGCCGCGTTGTGTTAAAACCCCTTTTACGCAGGCAAAACTGCCGCCTCACAACATGACCTTGACTTTTGACCTCCAGAAAGTCAAAGGTCTACTGATCAAAGGCAACCGTCAGTGGCTTTGATCGGAGTTTGAGTCACTGTTCACAAGTTTGAACACTGACCTTGAACTTTGACCTCAAAATCTTGATCAGTTCATCCCTGAGTCAGAGCGAACAAAGTTTGGAGAAAATCCCCCAAAGCGCGTCGACAACCAGGAACGAGCGCCGAGGCATAACGCCGAGGCATAACGACGACGTCAAGCATGAATAATGAAAAATTACATCAATATACATTTTATTTTTATTTACTCTTTTTAAAGATTTAATAGCTTGTTTGTTTTTTTGAGATGTTTATATCTTACAATATCCTCAGATTCAGTCATTTGTAAAAACATTCATGAGGCATGTATATAAAAAAAAAAAGAAAACGGCATCACCAAGTAGACGGATCAATCCACACACTTCCTCGGACGTAAAAATGTATGCAATTGTCCTTATGCATTTTACACATACATTTACACATTTATATATAAAATACACTTTAAAAGTGTTGGTTGCTTTGTTCAATTTCTGGTCATAATTTTGAGTGTCTTTTTTCAACTGATCATCATCATCATCATCATCATCGTGAAAACTGTAGAAAAGTAAAAGTAGAAGCGCCTGTGGCAGTCTTTCACAGAAAGACTCGAAGGCAAATCGCAACTCAAGCCCACCCTGCCTTTACTGATCAAGGGAGGGAGCAGAATCACTCACTACTTGGTTCGGAATGGGAAAAAGAATGTTTTACGACTGTGACTAGAAATGTATGTGCCTGCAGCATTAAACTGATGGATGGATGAAAAGATCAAAGTGAGCAACTACACAGATCTTCTCCCCAGTTCCTGTAGAGCAGAGCAGACTCACCAGGAGTGGACGTGGGGTTGGTCCACTAATTAAAGACTCGTCTATCCATCAATCATCATGTTGGATGATATCAAGCTCTCCAAATCTCTCACCAACCCCAGAACTGTTGCAGAGCAGAATTTGAATGAGGCCAAATCTGACACCATTCTAGAACGTCGGCCGAAGGCAAAATGATACGAAATCCGTCACAGGACACAAACTGAACTGAGTAAGAGGTGACAAAGAAGGGTGAAAATAAATACAAATAAAGCTAATTGCAATATTAGCTGGGGTATGCCTGTCAAATCCCTCAAACAAAACAATAATAATAAAATAATATACAGATTTGTTTAGATTAATTAGTAAGCAGGACGACAAATCAACCTTATTGTTTCTCCTTTACACCATCACGTGAACAAAGTCCCGTTTTTAATTGGCTGCTTCATTTTTTCTCCCCAACAAAGACGAGGGAAGGTCTTTGTGATTGTTGAGGGACAGGACGGGCCAGTCCAGCCAAACGTCACACACTGCACACTGCTGTTCAGTCCTTTGAAATGTGTCAGCTCTTTAGTCCTTCCTCCTCTCTCCCTCCGTTTGCTTGGTTTTCTTGTTTTATTATTGCCATCCATCTCAGTTAGAGAACGAAAAGGAACTTTAGGGAGAAAATTCCACACGTATTTTCACAAAGACACCATCATTTATCGCAGAGAAAGTAGCAGTAAAAACTATCCTGACCTAAAAAATAAAAAAAAAAAAAAACAGCCAGCAGAAGAACACAGCCTTGTACCTGTGGCTGATGGCGATGCTTTTAATGACCAGAACGTGTATTACTTTATTTTGAATGTTTGTTAAAACTCTTCTGAGTTTCTAAGTGGCAGATTTCGTAGCTTTTTAGAAAATGACAATGTCGATAGCTCTGTACATTCTCATATTAAAAAAGAAGGTGAAAGGAAGAGTGGACTATAAGGGGGTTACTGTGATGGTGGACGCAAAAACACACAACAACAATAGTCAAGCTGTGAGAAGGTGGCATAAAGGTCATGCTCCTGAGTCCGTGTGTGAGCAAAACAGAGTGACAATTAAATGAGCGAGAGAAATACCAAAGACAGTGACATCACTGGACTGGAAGAGGAAGAAGGATGGAGGGACTGCATGGACGAGGATGTAGTGATCAATGGAGGAAACGAGGAAACTAGCTCCACAGTCCAGCGTAGTTGCCATGCAGGCCGGAGCAGAGCGGTCCGCCTGCTACAAACAGCTTGGTGCCGGAGTCATCGTAGCAGTGGGTGTACACAGCGTTGGGGAAGGAATGGATGTCCGAAAAGTAACTCCTCCAGGTCTCGTCGTGATTCTAAAAGCAGAGCAGAAGGGGGGAGTTTGTGGGTGAGGAGGGGAGAGGAACAATTGTGTTAGGCCATCTGCACTTCCTTAAGTGGCGGTTCACTGAAGACAAAAAGAAAAGAGGAGGAAAAATGTGGTACCAGCCAGCCTTTCCCCGTTGTGAGCTTGAGGATGCCATCTCCTGGGCACTTCCGGTAGCCGCCAGCTAGATTCAAAGGGTTCTCCAGGAACCTTTGAGCCCGGATGTCGTAGAAGAGAAGAGAACCTTGACCGGTGCCCACTGTCACAATGTGCTCATAGAAACTCACTGAACGGATCCCTGCACAAACACACACAGATGTCTTCAATGGAAGCTACTCCTCGAGCTTTCCAATTTAAAATGCAAAGAACAACCCTTATCCTCAGCTGGATACGAAGGGAAATTAGGGCTGGGCAGTATGGCCCAGAGCTTTATGACAATAATCACGAATAATGTAGATTTCATGAATGCAATAAAGGCAAATATTAAAATGGGTAGAACGCTCTAAAGTTCAGGAAATTACATTATTTTACTGTAATGCAGCATTTAAAACCAGAAAAAGACAACAGATATAATGTGGGGGGGGGGTTATTGTAATGTGGTATAAGTATTTATGAAGGTATAATGTAAAGGTAAAATACATTATGTGGTCATATTGTTCTAAACTAATACAAATGATGCACACATTATTTGAACAGCATCAGACGGTATTCTAATTAATTGTCTTGGTATTTTTGTCATTTACGTGTATCATTAAATAAATATTGAAGCACACTGGATCAAAAACCCAACTGAAATTGACATCAAACTGTGACCGAAACAATGGATCTTGACAACACTCAGTGTAGCTCATCCGTAATGTGAACAGTACTGAGTACTGTTGTTGAGCTATTTCAGTCTAAATCTTCTGGTTCTGGCTCGCCATCTTACATGCCGTCGTGATCTCTAAGGAGGCGTGACACACTCCCTTTTTTGACTACAGCTTCTGATTGGCTGATCGGACTGATCTGATTGATCACAACAACAGTGATTTTATCACGGCGTTACAACAGAGGTAATTACTGCCAAGTTTCATTGTGGGTCTGAACAACAAAAAGGACCACAAACAACTTTCTTCATTTATTACTGTTATTCCCCCCATTAAGTTTTATTAAGGATACAGTTAAAAACTAGAGAGGGAAGAAATCTGTTTTACATAATTTGATTTAATTTCTAATAACTTTAATGAGTCTGATTGAAAGTGAGCGTTGGGGATTTATGTGTTATTTAATTTAAACTTTGCCTGTTAAATAATTTCTACTATTAAAATGTCATCATAATCATATCCTGGGTGATTAATAACAAATAAATAATATAAAGGCATTTTGTCAGTAGAAATGCTGGCTGCTCCTCTAAGCACACACAGTACAAATACAAAATGCAGCCTGTTCATGTGCAAATATTAAGCAAACAGTTAAAAATACTGCTTCTTTACAGTGATGAGTGTACATTAGCATAGTAAATTGTCCACAAACAAACTGACTGCTGCCATCACCAGAAAGGTGGTGCTTCAGAGGAACAGTTTCCTTGCATCCTCGCTGGGATGGACTTAGGAAAACCTGCATGAGATTTAGCTCCCCCTATTGGTAAATTCTGTTATTGCTATTGAATTTTCCTATTGACTGCTGGGTCCTTTGAACAATTTAGGATCACTGCCTGCAACAAGCATGTCCCTGAGCAAAAAAAGAGAAAAAGAGAAAACTGCAACAGATTACAGTAAAGCCCCTATTGTATTGCTTTTATAATAAACCTTAGTTAATGGTTTGTTTTAGCCAATTGGGAAAATAATTTTGTGCTCTTAGCTTCTTCACTTACCGCTTCCTCGCTCTCTGGAACTGACAGACTTGATGTGTGTGGGCTGCCGAGGATCCAGAAAGGAAACATGGGCCTGAGAACCCACAGCGTACACTGACCAGTCCTGTCCGTAGGCCAGACACACGTTCTCTTTGCAGTGAGGGAGCTTAGTGGAC
The DNA here is from genome assembly GCA_001698575.1 of Mola mola. Lineage (NCBI taxonomy): Eukaryota > Metazoa > Chordata > Actinopteri > Tetraodontiformes > Molidae > Mola > Mola mola. Next base: position 2,378,350 of record KV751353.1, read on the forward strand.
AGTATCTGAAGGGAAACACAAAGTGTATCGATGGGGAACAAAGTGAGGGAACGCTGAGGAAAATATTATCGATAAAAGTCCTATATTCAAACTGGTCACGTATTGATTATTAGTTAAACTTTTTTTTTTTACCTTGCACAAACTGTCCTCGGCTTTCCATAGGTGGAAATAACCATCCAAGGAGACAGCTCCCAGTTCCTGAAAGAACAAATGGACAGAGGAAAATTCAAAGTACTGGCGCTGAGGTGCATGGAGGTAGGACCCTGAAACTATTGTAAAAACATTGTAAATAAATTTGATGAAGCATGAACACACTGGTGGAACTGGCACCCGTCATATTAAACATAATATTAAGCAACAGTAGAACACCACGGCGGCATCAGAATGAACCTCACTTTGTGGTTGTTGTTGAAGGCCAGAGCGCGGACTTTGCAGTTGTACGGGTTGGTGTACTCCTTTGGGATGTCCTTAAGTGCACGGTGGGAAATGTGGGCGTAGGAGGGCACCGATTCCTCATTCTGACTGCGCACTGCCTGGCTCATCACTTCCTCCGTCACCTCCCACAGGCCCATGGAGCCGTCTCGGGACCCTTGGAATTTTAACACGCACATTATCTGGATTATACAATCTTTCTACTACCGGCATAAAAAACGACAAGAGACGGCACTGACTCGGACTAAGAAAGGAGTAGTAAAGGGCTAAACGGCCTAATTCTCAGAGTTGGTAGCTCAGCGAACACAGACGACTCACCGGAAACTGCCATGGTGTCGCTGATCCAGGCTATGGAGAAGATCCAGTCATTGTGACCATCCTGAAAAACAAGAAGCAAAAAACTGCGTGGTTCATTTTGAATTTCTCAACAGTTTACGCTGAACTGTCTGAACACGTATTAGGATGTTGGAATTCAAATGCTAATGACTACACTACATGATACAAAAATATGATATTTCTGTCATTTCTCTATGTTTGCTTACAACAATGTGTATAGCTGAACACGATTACTTCACAAAATCGGACATGTAGGAAGCCATTTAAAGGTAAGGTCGAAGGCTGTAACTCAGGCTGTGTTTCCATAGTGTTTTGATCTTGTGACATGGTGTTAAAAGCTCAAAATTTATCGCAAACAATGTCATTAGCAGTTATTACTTGCAGTCACATTTCGGTCTTGGATCGTGCAAAACCACCTGGACTGGTTACCAAGAGTCCTGCCATACCAACAAATCATCGCACTCGCAAACGGACTGCACACAAATCGAACCACTTACGTCTCCAACACAAACAGGGTCCAGTGTGGGTAACTGGTAGATCGCCAGGCTGTTGGGGTTGTCTCCTCCGGTGGCTAGCAGCGTTCTGGAGGGGTTTAGCTCTATAGCGTGGATCCCGCAGCCCTGCTGGTCCATCCGGGAACGAGAGCCTTCCGTGGAGTGGTAATGCCGGCCTGTCACTGCAGCCACCGCCCCAGAGCCCGCACCATGACACTCCCTGTCCTTCAACATGGGAATGCGTGTTATCTGTCCCGTCAGGACATCGGCTACAAAAAGCTGCAGATTAAAAAGGAAAGGATGGCATCTGGTTAGAGTTAAAGATACTGAATGAGCTGGAGTCATTTGGTAGTATTTGAGCGTTAACTGGTGGTGTGAGGCAGTAAAAAACACTGGTGGAGTGCAGACCGGCTCAAGGGTCAAACAATCCCCTACAACATGTCAGAAGACCTGGAAATTTTACTCACAGTGCAATGTTTGTGTTATAATGACGACGGCAGCAACATGCTGCTTCATATTAATGTAGTTGGAAGTCTGTAGCCTTATTAGTTACCTAACAATAGCAAAACTTCCTGAAAACAAAAAAATTCAGACTATGAGCTGGAAAACCACCAAATTGTTATCAATTGTTCCTGGAGCCATTTTTCACCTCTCTTGAAAATTTCATCACAGTCCAACCGTAACTTTTTGAGTTATCCTGTTAATAAATAAATAAACTAATAACAAACTCCAGAATGAACATAACTTCCCTGGTGAAGGTAATCATCAGTTTCCAAACTGAGCCTCCAAACGCATCACACACAGCTGTTAAGGCTCTTGGTGGACTTTCTCTCGCCACCGAACCTCATTTTCCGACAGCGTATTTAGTGCACAAATGGCTAAATAGTCGAGATGAATTATTTTTGAACTATTAATTGAAGTGTGTGTGTGTGTGTTAAATCCTGGCAATTAAGTGATAGTATTTACAAATTAAAGCCAAGGTTTGGAAATGTGTGAAAATGGCCTCTCACCGTGTTGCACTTGGTCCCACACACCACCTGCCTGTGGTTGAGCCACTGTGACGCAAACACCTTGTTGAGTCGCCCCAGAGAAAACTCCCTCTCTTTGAGGATGCCTGGGAGTCTGCCGGCTGCAAAGCCCCGCAGGCTCCGCTGGAGCCTCAACTCGTGCTGCTGTTGAGGCCTGAACTCCCGCCCCCGCAGGGCACATACCACCGAGCGCCGACTGCACCACCACTGCTGGGCATGACGTGATGAACAAGAAACACGATTGCGTTTGTTTGGTGTCTGACACCAACCCAGCTACAGAGGGACGAGAAGGAGAGGGAGAGAGAGAGAAGGTCAAACCCAAAGACTTTCTATGGAAAAAGCAGTATTTTCTGAAATGATTTAGACAATTGATAATCATGTTTTACATGCAACTGTGGAGACATAAGCTCACAATTAAGGTAATTCATGACTTAAATAATGA
>KV751353.1:2384023-2412954 GCA_001698575.1 Mola mola
TTCCAGTTGCCACTGGCAATACCTGGACAACCGTCTGCATTGTTGCCGTCTTGTTAAATGGGAAAAGTAAAAATGCATTCGTTGTCGAGGAGCAAAAACAAGAAGCGGGGGAGCTGTGCTTCATCGGCCAGCTTCGAGGCAGAAAGCAACACCAACAACAATCACCACTGAACAGATGTGCACATTTAATTGTGTGGATTTATCAAATCAAAAACGAATTGAACATTTCTCAAATCACACTTTAGGAGCAATGGAAAGAAAACTCATCATGACCACATTTAATTACACTGTTAAAATATTTCAATCTTCACTGGATTCATTAGCGCCCCATGTTTAATTACGCAGTACCATAAAAGTGGATTTTGGATTTAAACCTTTAAACGTGGATAACAAGAACTGAGTCAAATAACACAGCTTTGATGGAAGAGAAATCAATGAGCTTTATGTGATTAAGAAAACCACACTTGATGTAACAACTTAAAACAGTAAATCACAATGGAAGATAGAACTGAACTGCAGGAAAACACCGTGTTTGCTGATAATAATGTCAGCCAAAAGTCATAGAACAAGCAGAATAGGTTTATTGTGGCGCATTTGTTGGTTTCAACCGGCAGTGTCCCAAGCAGAGAGCAGAGATTGAGCAGATTAATAGGCAAATTCAGGATATGTCACTTACACAAACACTGAGTGTTTGTTGTTGCATCCACATGTACTCACTGCGAGGACGTTCTCGTCCTTCCGGTGTGGATGCTGCTCTATATTCCGATACTCTGTTGTGACTCATTTTCTATTTAACAAATACAATGTACTGAAATATACGGTATTATGACTATAAATTCTAACTCAGAGATGTTAAATGTACTTGCACGTGGTTAGAAATCGAGAACATAAGACAAAAGTAATGGACACGCCCCGAGCCAAGTGTGACTTCTGCCACTCACATTTCCAACCTTTAAGACCTTAATCTGTCATTAATGCCTCTCACAGACGCCCATCAGTACCACCATGTTCAAGATGATGGAAATCTCGGCCATTTTTGCCCCGATTGTAACTGAGCATGGTGGTACGTGCAGATTAAGCATGGACTTCAGACTAACCATTAACTCAAACACATCCTAAACATATAGGATCGTGCATTGGCTTAAACCATCACATCTAACAAACACAGGGAAATGCTTTCAACACTTTGTGACCAACCTCTAACTTTCAAATCAAAACGGTGGGTAATGCCAGCAAACCTGTAATAATTAAACCCATTTCATATTATACATGTATATAGACGAGGACAAACAAATCAAACGCTTGAGTCGACTCTTGGATATGAAGCCAATAGCAGAGAATAAATGACCTATATATCCAAATTTCCAGCAGGGCTCAAAGATCGTTCCTTATCTCCCAATAATGACTTGAGGGCTCAAAGTGCCAGTTGACAACTTGAAATATCTCTATTGCACCGTGAAGTGGCTGTGAAAAAACAGCCACCACTTACATTTTGTTTCTTTTTATCAACTACTCGTCATTTTTCAGTCCGCAAAAACCAAAGTCAATGACAGTTGAAAGTGTCACGTTTGCAAATTAACATGTCTTACATCATTGTATCCAAGTCTTTTTTTTTTTTTTAAAGTGTCATTGTACTATTTAAAGTAAATTGATAAATGTGACATGTGTGTCCGTGCAGCATGTGACACATCAGTGCCGGAGGGTTCTGGGACATTTCTCTTCATTCCTTTAATAGGCCATTTTAGTGCAGATCAAAGGACGAGCTGAGGCAGTAGTATCTGCTGTAACTAAGCATCTATAATGCACTTCCTAAAACAGAAAGCAAGGTGGCATCTTTAAACAGACATGATTGCATGAAAGAATGACGTAAAACTGAACTAGGTGCAGGGCACCAGAGCACTTGTTGAGAGTCAGTAATCTGACTGGCGACAAAAGGCCTTCGTTTGTTTTGTTTTTTTATTTTCTGTTATTTTTTGTTACTTTTAACATTAGTTGGTTTAGAAAGCGGAGGGCCACTTCAAGGCTCCACCTTGGCTCCCCTCCACTGTTTAGCAGGTCTGAAGTAACTAATGGAAGATGGCACAAGGAAGCAAAACAGAACAGCATCAAAGCACCCTCCGCCCAATTCTTCCAGTTTCTCCCCTCTTCCACCTCAGATAATCTTCCCATCCTGAAATGCCCTGGAAATTAACCCCAGGGATATTAAAAAAAAACAACACATCACCATGAGGTTTGTTTACATTGGAAACCCCTCCCCTGTAGGCGTACAGCATAAGATGTGCTGAGACAATACTTTATAGCACAGAGAAAAACAACTGTCTCCCATGTGTCCCTTCCACAGCCAGGGGAAGGGCAGGATATGGTGTGATGGGGTAGCCAGAAGGAAAGGGGCTGTGTGGGGTCATATACTGGGAGGCAAGACCTGGGCAGGGCTTTTGTGAATAGGGGGCTATCTCGGCTCAGCTAGCTGCAGCGCGAGCCATCAGGTCCTCTAAAGCCCTGTCTTGATCATTGTTGTGGACCAGCAAAACCTCCTTAATGGCATCTCGCTCAAATCCCATTTCACCAAATCTGGACATTAGCTCGAGGAACTGCAAAGCCTGGGAAGAAGAAGAAAAAAGAATAGAGAATGTTGAAATTATTAAAAGAATGTATAATGTACAGGAATATCCGTATTTTGAATTTTCAGTTTTATATCCTTGGTACGTACAAATAGGTTTGAGTACTGAAGTACAATATTTCTTAGGCATCATCCATATCGTCTCAATACTATCAAGTATCAGAAAATGTCTTGATGGTAGCAAATTTCAATACTTAAGGGATTAATCTCATCCCTGTCACAAGGCCAATAAGCATGCAGCATGCTGGACACGCCACCATCTGATAGTGCCGATTGGCTGTGTCGAGGCATCCGAGCATAACGGTTTTGCCATTGGTTACGCCCAGGGTTCACCACATGTACAGTATGAGCAGGACTATATAGATCTCCTCTCCCATGGGTATAAAAGATGTAGACAAGATTAAAATGTGGCTCCATTTCACCAGGCACAATGCAATACCTTGTTACTTTGGAGTCCTTTGGAGGACTTTGGTTAACTTGTAGCAGAACACTTCTGTTTACTAAAGTTAAATTAATGTTACTGCACAGTGTATTAATTGCCAATACATTTTTTATACCCAGCCCTACTGTAAATATAAAGCATGTTCTTATGATGTGTAAACACTACAAACCTTTTCCTCAGAAGACTGGTACATTTCTAAACATTCCTCCACTGCACTTGTATCAAAGCCACGCTCACACAGACGTCCATGGATGAACAGATAATCCAGAACCTAATACAAACAATTACATGTCTATTATATGAGCTCTTTGAACATGAGATATGTCCATAACAATTACAAAGGTGTGCGAACAATACACTGATTTCTGTGCACTTTTGTGAAAGGCAGTCGCACCTGCTCCACATTCTGCCCTTGTCGCTGCATGGCCCGTAGGACACTTTCATAGGAGTAGCCCATGCCCACGAGGGTTTCCACGCACTGACGCTCACTGGGGGTCATGCTGAGCAGAGCTCCACCGCAAGGCAGCCCAGCAGGTCCTGACCCTGTGTTGACCTAATGTAAACACATGGGTGAATGTCCAAGATGTTCCCGAGACTCCACACTGACCATTATTCCACAATATTATATCTAACACAAACTGTGCACAATATACGTCAGGTATGTATGTTATCAGTGTAATATCAAGCTCACCAGTTTTGCTGTACCATTCTTGACATTGCTGGCTGGCTCAGGGGCAACAATAATTTGGTTCTGGGGTATGGCTAGCGGGCTGCCATTGGGTAGGTTCTTTCGGGGAACGGGGATGTGTGCCAAAAGTGGGCTGTACCTCACTGGCTCTGGGTCAGCGGAATCAGAGAGCTTAGGAAAAGTGAGGGAGCGGATATTACAGGGTCGTTCATCTGTATCAAACCCTGCTTGCCCAGGATGCCCAACACTGTCTATGTCCAGCAAGTCAACTAAACCATTGGGTTTATGGGTAAAGCCAGTTTTGGCCGTAATGCTGGTGTTGGTGCCGGGAGGAGACGGGCTGTTTCCACGTGATGCTGACCCCCTCTGGGAGACCTCTGGTGGGGATGCAGAAGGAGGAGGTAGAGGCTGGGTCTGGCTCTGAAGAATGCTCCTGAGCTCCTCCTTATCGTCCAACGTTTTGAGCTCCAGCTTGTCAAAAGGGTCCTCTTCCCGCTCAAAGTCGGCTAGATTGAGGCTGTTTGGCTGAGGAGTGCTTGGCTGGGTTTTTCTGGGGCCCAGGCTTGGGGCTGGCAGTGGAGTGAGGATGGCATTATGGCTCAGCCCTGCCAGGACAGGGTTCAACGCTGGTGGTGGAAGATCCTGGTCATCTGCAGCAGAATGTGCTTTTTTACCAACACCACCATCAATGTCCTGGGCCTGTGCCAAACGCTCCCTGTACTCTGCCTCCTGCTTGGCCACTTTCTCCTGAGCTCTGGCCTCTGCTGCTCGGGCGTCTGCCAATTCACATCCCCAGCGCACACTTCGTCTCTCCAAAGAAAAGTCGTACTGTTGAAATCGAAGTATAGGGAAGAAAGTGGGTGATAGCAAAAAGAGGACACACGGAATAGGACATAAAATGGATTTTTAAAAGGCAACATATTCTTCAACTCAACAGATAAAACTTAGAATAAAGTTGTACAACAGAATTAACTCTAAATTGAAGTTCTTGTCATTTGTAAACTAAGGCACTCCAACTTTTGGACAAGGTATGCTAAACACTTACAAAATCTTAAAAAGATTGACAGCATTTGTTTTACCGAACTTTGTCCTCCAAATTACTCAAATCACTTAAACCAGTCAAACGTAGGGAGTCATCCAGAGCTGATGCCCTGTGTCCGATCTGCAGCATGACTACATGACTGATGCAATCGAGATGAGGGCTGGGACCATAATGATCTGCAACATAATACTTTTACTTCAACATGGTTACGCCAAGGGGCAAGCATTTTCAGTAACTTCCACAATTGAATACTTGGATTAAGTAATTATAAAGTACCCAAGTACTCAAAAAAATCTAAACTAATAATAATAACTAATGTGGTCTGAAATGAAAACAACATTTAAAATGCAGGCACATGTTAGAATTAAACTACCTGTCAGTGCCGCACATAGAGATGATATTCTATAGCTTTACTTATATTTAAGTAACTATATACTTATAGTTTAAGTAGTGTTTGCAGTGTTTAGAAGGTTGTTAATGCAGTGAGGAGTGCAGCGCTGGTTGGAGATGAGCACAAGGAAAATAGAAAAGCAGTAATTTAACACTGGCAGAAAATGTACAGTGGAGGTTACAGTTTGTCAGTAAATAAAGGCTTCAAGTTCTTAAGAACAAAGTGACGTTTTGTTGCTTCAGAGCCTCTAGAAGGGTGAGGAGAGGTCATCCTGAAGTAATAATAAACTACAGCTTGAAAACTATAGTGTACTGATGGGCAGTTGGGCAGTGTTTCCGCATCATGGCTTCACATTATACGTTTAGGGGCATAAGCTCTAAAGTACACTGTGTTCTTACAAGGAAGAAATGTTACACATTAAACAGCTAATAATATTTCTTTTAATATCCGGTCATAAATTAACCAATAGCCCAAACCTGAGAGAATTGGATTAGAAGATCAAACACAGTTACTTTATAACACTAGTTATATCGGCCAAATAATAAAAAACCCAACTGATCTATGTTGAAGGGGTTGTGGCCAGGAGGGGTAGCTATCACATATTTTATGGACTTGCCCAAACGTACAAAATTATTGGAAAAGTCTGAAAAAGGAACTACAGCTAATTCTTGATATATAAAAAAATGTAATCCGGTGTTTAATATAGAAAGGATCACTGCTGGATTCTGGCTATGTCAAGAATATGGAGCTGAAATAAATTGAAATTGATGAGTCCTTTAAAAAAAAAAAAAAAAAATTAATAAATGAAAAATACACCAACAAACATACAATATATACACATCCATATTGCACAGATATTGCTGTTCAATTCTTGGGAGTGTCCGTGTGTGTATTTAGTGCAGTAATGGCAGTTTAAAAATTCATTTCTAAAAAAGCAATTTTTGAACCATAAATGTAGTAACAAGCAGGGTTACTGTAAGAACCTACCAGTGTGTCCTCCAGCAAAGAGATGCAGTCTGGCGGACAGAAACCAACAGGTAGCCCTACTTTTGCCGGACAGCGAAATTTTTCATTGATCTTGAAGGGAACGTCATCAAGGTAGCTGATGGGTCCTGTGCATATAAAAAGTGAATGAAAAAATGTTTGAAAATAACAGAGGCTAGAATTACAAGCTCTTGCTTAAGCTTGTACTTGTGTAGTCAAACAGTGGAATGAGGAAGAATGAAAAATAAACCCTCACCATTGTTGTATGCATCTGATCCAGACTTCCTTGCAGCCATTTAGAGAATCTGAAAACAAACATGAGTGCAACAGTTGGTAAGCTAGTTAGTTGCACGAGTTTTAAATTAATAGAGAGTCGATATGAATAAAAAAATAAATATACAATGGTTTATTTACAGTATGAAAACAGGCCCATGTGAATTTCCCCAGGCCTTCTTCCAGCTGCCTTCTGGCATCACAGTTAGTCAGACTCAGTAGTTTTTGATACTTACAGTGTATCTCTTACTAAAGTCCTACAGAACAGTTCAATCATCTTCATCGGAGCGATGGATCTTTAGCATGCCATTTTTTCAATTTTTTTTCATCAATTTCCATTGGCTCTGTGGATTCTGCTACACTGTGTCTGAAATCACCTAATCACAGTATTGGGTCACGCCATGCAACAATACCTGACATTATCAACACAAAGAGGCCACTGTTTTTACATCAGCTAATCTAAGAACTAAACTAACAATTTGTGTGCCAGTGAAGGCTAGCTGTATAAATTAGAAATTTGTTCCACTTACAAAGATGAGGAGGGCTGATCTGCTAGTGAGAAGTTCTTAAAATTTTTATAAGCTAAATTTCAAAATGAGCTCTGAATAAAACTTCTGATACGATCAGCATACTCCATAATTCACCATTAAAATCAACACCTAACTCGGCTATTTGCTTTCCAGCATTTATCCATTAATCCAGATCTCAAATGGTTAGGCAATATGGGGGTATGGGAAAACTACAGAAGAACATTAGGGTCAAGCACAAGAAAAAAATTATGGGAAAACAAATACATTTTTTTTCATTATGCACGTCGAGAAAAAAGTCAAAATGTCGAGAATGATGGTGAAATGTTGAGAATAAACATAAAATAAAATTCAATCAGACACTGCGCCCTCCTGAGCTCCACATCTTCAGGATCAAACATCTTGTTCAATTGTCTTTTTGTGTCTTGTGATACTACATATCCCCCTTGTCATTGCATGCAGGAGTAACCATCAATACCTCTCATTTCATCTTACACGACAGGTTACTTAGACATTAATAACCAAAATTAACTGACATTGAACTGTTTGTTTCATCTCATTTATTAAATAATCTGTATGAGGGCTTGCTTTTAGAAATTAATTCACTGGTATATCAAAATAGTCGTTTGCTCAATTATACTTACACAAACTCAACATATACTGTACAACCACAGAAACGGAGAGACAAACAATGCTCCTCTGTGTAGCCTCAGCATGGGATGAAGGGTGGCAGCATGGAAGTGGACATAAAGGCCCATTTATAAATCTGCACTGGGGAATTTGCTTTGAAAGCTACTGTAATGAAAAACAACAGCGACAATTCACACTTGCGTTTGCAATCTGCTAAATACTAACAGCGCTGAAACGGCTCGGAACGAAAGCCTTATCGATGTTAATGTCAATGCGTTTTCTTGGCGTAACACGGCCGCAACACGGCAAGAAGACGCCTTACGTATGGTATATGTATTTGCTATTATTGCTCAAATTATAACAGCGCTAATTAGCAACAGCTAAGCTGTTTCTATGAGTGGTCACTCCGGGCTCACCGTGCTTAAGCGGCAAATAAGAAGTGAAACTTAACACATTAGTTTGCGTCAGAAGCATAAAAAGGTCAAATACATAAGTTTACTGGCAATAAGCATGAACCGCTTCCCAATGTTTTGATGGGGGAAAGCTAGCATGTACGCCACCGGGCGTAGCTTCGCCGCTGGCCTGGCCGCAGCGTCCTGTGACTGGACAGACAGAGCGCTGTCTCTTCTGCCACCGCCCCGGAGAAAAGCTCAACTCGCGACGAAACACACATTCCTCTCACCTGTGTCTGCTCCGTCCCGTCCTTTCGAAATCCAAACGACGTGTTGTCGTACTGGCGCTCAAACTGAAACTATACTCCGAATGAGTTTTAGTTGTGACATCCCTTTCCTGCTTCTGCGTAGGACGCCATCTTGATTTGTCACGCTCCCTCCCTCTGGTTCCTGTTCTGACGTCACTGGTGATCGCAGCGCCACACCTGGCAGCGTGCGTACATGGCTTTAGCGTCGTGACGATTCATCCAATCAGAGTGAATTCCGATGCCATCGTCAGGTTGGTGCCATATGTTCTACAGGCTTGTAGATGAGTGAAATTCCCCTGCAATCCCATGAATATGATGCACGATGGATCTTATTCACCCAGTTCGCGAACATAATTACCTGGTTTATCCCCACTGGGAATTTGATTGACTAAACCTCATCATTCCATCCATTTTAGCCGGCCAAGTAAAATGTAAATATCACACACAAGTTTCTTTGTCAAGTAAGGTACTTGATAAGAAATGAACTGATGAAAAAAAACAACAAACTGGAGTTATCTCAATAAGAGACATTAAATGATGTCATAAATGAGGAAAATGAGGTTAATGCAGCACGTGTATGTGAGTGGGAAACGGCCTTTGATCCCGAGAGATCAAAGGAGAGGCTTGACCTCCGGCTTATGGCTGTATAAAGTCTGCCTTATATCTTCTCTGTTTCGCCTGCGTATTCGCTGAGTTTTGGTCGTAGAAAGGTGAGCACACCTTTAGAATCTGTGGAGTCTCAGCTTTTGTTTGACGTCTCGTTTGTGTGTGTGGCATGAAGTAACGGATCGCTACAGAGATTTTAATACGTGGCAATTCACGTGATTGGTATTTGAGCTGTGTTTGTTGTAGGTACGACCCACCCACATATATATATTTGACTCCCACCTTCATGTAGCATGATATTTAAAGTGCAGCTCAAACAAATGAATGAACACAAATATTATATAACAGGCATGCATTGCTTGTAGTTTAATTTAAATCAGTAACTCACTTTACAGTTCTAATTGCAAAATTTAGTAAAACACCTGTGGCTGAAAATGCCCCTCTGCAGCCCTTAAGTCAGTCAAGAGATTTTTTTTTATCAAACCTCCCTAAAATAAAAACGAATTGAGTCAAATTTAAATGAGGAGAAACGTGAGACAAAAAAACTGTGGGCTGTTGTGTCACTGAGTGATCAGTGAAGAGATAATGCCTCTAAATACAATAGAATATTGCAATTTCTCAGCGTTCTTTAAAAAAGTGGACATTCAGATTCCTTATTTGTAAACTAAATTGCTGAAATAATCCTACAAATTCAGATAAATATGTCCCAGATCTGGAAAGAAAAACCACAGATCCAAATATTAGCGTATTTCCCTATAATTGTATGAGGCATAAACTTCAAAAATTAAAACAAAAAAGGATATAGATATATATAGAAAGTTTGTACGCTTGATTTCATACAGCAGAAAGCAGAAGGTATCGACGTGTAAACGATCTTAAATCGTGGGACGCGCAAACGTTTGTGAATCTCAGAAGTGCCCTTAAGTTTTAGCTCGGCGCCCGGTGCGCGCACGTCACGTTCGGGTCCGTACGTGCTTTACGTCCCGCAGACACGCGCAGTGATAGCCGGAAGCGCCGATGGGAGGAAAATAAAAATCGATGAAATCCACTGTAAATCGCGAGTGTAAACCTCTCGCTCGCTGCCCTCTTCGCGACCGTGGGCTCGAATTTGTTCGCCTCGGACGCTGCCACGGCGGGGAGGAGACGCTGTGGGGGCTGGAGGGCCGCTCCGGCGAACGAAGTTGCTCGGTAGGGGGTTTAGCTGACGTGTGGAGAAGTTAAGACCGCCAGAGAGCAGATAAACAAACACTAACAAGCAGGGGGGGTCAGCTGAGCGCCAGTCCGAACCGAACCAGCGGCGCGCCGACATGTCAGCGACCGGGAGTCTTCCCGTTTGAGCCCGATGATGGTCCGCAGGAGCCCGCGACTCGCGCGCTGATTCCAGCCCCATGTCATCTGTCAACACTGGCACACAAAAGAATCTCGAACACGGCGAACGGGGAGCAGCCGTAGGCTTTAGCAGAAACCCCGCTGCTCCTGCCACTGGGTCGTCGTCGAGGCATAGCCGGGCCGGCATGGACGACCAATGATTTCGCCCTGCGCTCGTCAGCCGTAACCAAACGAATACATATTGCAGTGCGAGGAGAGAGGTAAACACTTTGTGTTAAACTTTTCCCCCCACAGAGGGGCCTGCGAACCACACACCGCTGACCTAGCTAGCCGGGGAGGCCATGTCTCTTGTTTTGGTTATGAATTCCTTCTGTGACGCTCAGTTTGCCAGCAGGGCTGTTGTCCCTCTCAGCTTTTTCTGTTTCTTTTTTTGTTTTTTATTTCTCCTCGTGCGTTCTTTGACAGACAGCTAATATCCCGTGTGTGTGTGTGTGTGTCCTGCAGAGTCCACAGTGGCTGCGGAATATCAAATGTGTGCAATCCTGACATGATCGTTGTCGTTTTTCACTATACACCAGTTCTTCTGTCTCTCATCTCACCCCTGCTGTCAGAAGTGGGATTACCATGGCCCACCATGCAACGCCAAGTTCCCAGAAGGCCCTGATGATGGAGCTGAAGTCCCTGCAGGAGCAGCCGGTGGAGGGCTTCCGCATCACTCTGGTGGAGGAGTCTGACCTCTACAATTGGGAGGTGGCCATCTTTGGGCCCCCAAACACCCTGTATGAGGGAGGCTACTTCAAGGTAGGAACAAAACTTTCGAATAGCTGAGGGGCAGGGAATTGAGAGCTCAGGAGGGCCAAAATATGGCACCGTGTATAGACACATTCATGAGGCGTATGTATGTGGCGTGGCACCGATTCTGGGCAACTTTCGTTGAAATACAGGAGAGTCCACTGACAGGGCTTGTGTCTTTCCAAACTGACAGTTCAGCAGTGAACGTTCACCTCCGCTGGTCTCCCACGTTTTCAGTTTTGAATTGTTTTCAGGTAGTTCTATTTATTTATTTATTTATTTTTTAGTCTTTCTCCCCTGTCCCCTCCACTCTCCTCGTCCAGCCCCTCTCCCCTCCCCCTGTTTATAACAGTTGTGCTCCAGGTGGCTATTTTTAGCTTGCAAGACCGATATAAATGGCACCACAGCACAGAGAAAAAGCAAGAGAGAATGGCATGGTGGCACTCATCTCCCCCGTTTTTTTTTTTTTTTTTTCTCGCATTGCCTGCTCAGTGGAGCGACCAGAAAATGAGCACAGTGAGAGCCCACATTCAAGTCGGGGCAATGCACATGACGCCGAAGCCTTCCAGGAATGCTAAAATGACACCCAGCAGGAGCTGCTGTAGTCTTCTCCTGCGGCCGACCTGCGTCGATTACGCCGCAATTTGCTTTCAGAGTAACGTCCTTAAAAGTCAAATCAGTCGCATTTATACTGTCTTGAGTCATAAGTTTTTTTGGGGAGAATTTTTCTTAACTTAATACATTGCAGCCTCTATCCGTTTGGTTAAAAAGAATATGTTTTTGTGTCAACATGTCAGACATGGAAATTCATGCCATGAAAACGCAGAAACAGGAGTGCATATCTGCTTCTGGTGACAATTTTTTTGCGCAATGTCTTGTGATATATTTGTTTGTTTCATTTGAAAGGGAACAGGAAGCTGCTCTGTGGTCAAATACTTGTTATTTGTGAACTTGTAGAGAGCAGTGGAGAGAGAGCTGATTTTCAGGGCAATATTACAGTTGGACTTGTGCAGTTAACAGTGTCACTCCAGTTTGGACACATCGGTTTTATCCTCATCACAGTTTACCACTGCTGTTCCAGCTTCTTATATGCAAGGATATGCATCCTTTGTCATTTAAGGTAGTTAATAAAAAGAGTCAAAAGGGACATTTTTACAATTTTCACAAACTGAATGAATCATCCAGGGTGTTTCATATCAGAATTACGCTGATATGCTGGTATAAAACACATTTTGGAAATGCACATTATATGCTGACTTGTCAATGGAATGACATCACACCCTTATGTTCAACAACAACAAATGTGGCTGAAAGGGAAACTAGCATTTTAACCTTCTGGCTCCTTGATGGAAAACTTAGTTCCAAAAATGGGAACAATTTAAATAGTGCGGAAATGGTTTGTTTACAAAAGATGAGCTTGCTAATAAATCACTGTAATATTCATGAGCTTGACCCTGAATTATAGCATTATATGATCATGAGAATGCAAATTTGATAGTTGCAGTCCTAATCACTTAAAAAGGAATGTTGCAAAGATGACACAGATAGATTTACTTCGTTTATTTATGTTATAAAGTGTGTGGTTCCTCAAAATGTACTGAGCTACATCAACCTCCAAAACATCAACTCACATCTCTCTGGTGTCGAACCCAGCTGAGGTCTGGACAGGGAGCACACACGCCATTTGTAAATTAAAAAGGTTTATCTTGCACAACTAAGTGAGCTTAAGACAAAAGAAATGCATCAAAAGGATTGAAAGGAAGATGAAAATCCTTAAACGTAGTCACACTCGGCAGCCTGTCTAACAAGGTGACTTTCACCCTGTGTTTGTCACTGCAGGCTCACATAAAGTTCCCGGTCGACTACCCGTACTCGCCGCCGACCTTCCGCTTCCTCACCAAGATGTGGCACCCGAACATCTACGAGGTAAAACATTTTGTGTTTGTCACTGAAGACTTCTGGGAAACTTTTGTAGCCACTATCATGCAAGCTTATCATGTGAGGGTTTGCAGCTCTGTTGCAGCTCAACAGTGTTGACGTGATGTCATCTATACTGTATGTTGTGATGCAGTGGTATGGACTGAAGTTTGCTCAACTTTCTATCGGAGCCCCACAGATAGGCAATTTTTGGAGCTGATACCAACGTTAGGGAGTAAAAAAGTTCCAATATCAATACATCAGCCGATATATGCACATTTTTTGCAATGAGGTTAGAAAACATTTGTAACAATGATATGCGATGGTCTAAAATGACAGCAATGCCCTGAAACAGTAACCTTCAGTGGGAAGATCTTTTGTTGCTTTAGTTGAAGGCATCTGGACTTCTTTTTTGGTTTTGAAGACCGAAAGGCTCCTTCCGATCTCAGCTGACGACAAAAAAATCTTCAAAACCAAAAAGAAGTCCAGATGCCTTCAACTAAAGCACCTAAGACTACCTCAACCGGGATAAAAAAAAAAAAAACACACCCCAACCTTCTTTTTCTGCATTGTGTTCTTTAAAACCGATTTTGTTTTTTTTGTTGTTTTTTTTTTAAGATATATCACCTGATATTGATAACATATACGTCTTTACCGATGCATCTGTACAGGCACACATCGGGCTGATAAGATCGGCCAAATGATCGATCGGTCCGACTCTACTTTCTCTGTCTACTGGCAGTAGTCCAACAGCTTCATATAGTTTAAGCTGGAAGATCTATAGGAGTGGCAATTTGGTATAGCTGCCCAACCTCTCTTAAAAGCCTTTTTGACCAACACGGTTCCTGTGCTATTTTGGAGCAAGTGGTTTCACAGTAGCACCAACCTTTATGCCCGGGGTTATCCCGAACCACGGAGCAAATAAAACCTTCACCACCACTTTTGAACATGCTAAGCTAGGAGAAGCACTTACAACGAGTTGACGTCGTCCGTCATAGTTGTTGTAGCAATGCTGGGAAATTGGAGACGTATACAGTGATATAATGACATGACCCCTTCAGGGGCTCATGTGCCTGTGTGAAAGCAAACCGCTTCTTTGAAAGTGTTGTATCAGCTCTGAACGAGCACTAGCACCAGCCAAGAACCAACCCTGAGCAGGCTCGGTCAGAGTACTGCATTACAGACCTTTCTCGTCTTTTTGCCATTTTGACCATAATAATTAAGGTTCTGTTCCATCCAGAGCAAATAGAGTCGATGTTCAGCTCATGTAAATGTTGGTTTATTGGATGTGCTTGGCCGTGCTAAATGGGGAAGAACCTTTATAAATTTGACCAGTTACGCTAGTGTTTACCTGCGATTCCATGTCAGTATGTCTACCATGAAAAGGATCCATTTGCTAATAAAACAACATGTCAAGAAAGGAAATATTGGTACACGTGTCATGCTTACCAAAGGAAAGAGGGTGTTTCCTTTCCTCACCTTGCTGTTCCTGTTTCATCTGTCTCCTGTCCCCAGCTGCTGTTTGTTCTAAAAGTCTTAAAGCCAGTCCTTGTCAGATGCATCACCTGTTAGTAAACGGTCCGCCACTGGTCTGAGACTCTGCCGTTTAGGCTGTGTGTCTCAGCCGCTTCCTGTCTCACTCCTTTTTAAAGCGTTAACCTTTCATATCTTTGTGCAGACATTTTACACTGTCTACCGGTCCCTTTTCAGAATGGAGACGTGTGCATCTCCATCCTGCACCCCCCTGTCGATGACCCTCAGAGCGGGGAGCTGCCCTCTGAACGGTGGAACCCCACCCAGAACGTCAGGTAGGACAACCTCTTCTCCTGTACTTCTATCAAATAGTCATGCTGCCTGCTGATCACTTTTCTCTCCTCTTGACTGCAGTTTGGATAGAAGTTTCTTGTACTTGAGAATTTTGTTTCTCAGTAATTGTGCATTGCAGAATAGAAAAAAAAGAAAGTTAAGTCACTCTAAAGGCGCTTTCCACCACCGCAGTTCTGTTTCTTTCCACTGTCTGCAGTCTATTAAAGGCTAAAAGGCCAAAAACACACAAAACATCTGTACTTTTCAAACAGCAACGGTGTTAATTAACAGCTCGGCTTAAGCATTACTTGAGAGCAAAACAGTGCTGCTGATTGGCCATATGTGATGTTGGAATGTCCTGATTTTGTGGCTCTGCGGGCCGTTCCCTCACCAGGACAATCCTGCTTAGTGTGATCTCTCTGCTCAACGAGCCCAACACCTTCTCCCCGGCCAACGTGGACGCCTCTGTCATGTTCCGCAAATGGAGGGACAGCAAAGGCAAAGACAAGGAGTACGCAGAGATTATCAGGTGATCCGTATTAGTGATTGTTTCATCCAAGTACAGAAAACTGTACAAAACACTGACTCGGATTGTTTTATTTCTGTCTCGGCCCCACAGGAAACAGGTGATGTCAACAGTGGCGGAGGCTGAGCGGGATGGCGTCAAGGTGCCGACCACGCTGGCAGAGTACTGCGTCCAGACCAGGGTTCCCTCCCAAGACAGCAGTTCGGACCTCCTCTACGACGACCTGTACGACGACGACATGGAGGAGGAGGACGACGAGGAGGACGAGAGCGAGATGGAGTCGGTGGGCGAAGCCGGGGGCCTGAGCGCCGTGGAGGAGAGCGGGACGTCCAGCAGATGTTACGACAACCAGGACGACTCTGGCAACGAGGACTCATGATGATTTGGACGACCGCTCCTCCCTGCCGACACCCCCGCCCCCCTTCTTCTACGTGTTACGTCCCGGTTTTTAGTGTGTGTGTGTGTGTGTGTGTGTGTGTGTGTGTGTGTGTGTGTGTGTGTTTACACGTACAGTGGGGTCAAAGATCTACTGCCAAAAGGTTTCATCATTTATTAAACCAATACGAAGAACTGGTCAACGTATTATTGTCAGACGCCGTCACATTTGGTCCGTCGACATAGGATTTGTTATTTCCACCATTTGCCTTAATTACAGCGTGCAGTCTGTTTGAGGGGAGGTGAGATTATTCCAGCACTATTAGAGAGCGTCCCCAGATTGGTTTTGAGGTTATTTTTCCACATCTTTAAATATTCCCACGGAGGCGGTTGGTGGCTCCTCGCTCTTCATTTCCAGACTTTTTTGTCTAAACACTTTTGTATTTCATCTGCATGCAGCCATCTCCTCGCACGCTGCACTCTGGGCTTCGACCAAAAAATACTTTCTTTAAAATACAAGCATTATTTTCAAGGCCTCAGCAGAAATTTTGGTTATTGTTTAACCCATCATGCCTAACAAATACTTTTGATCAGCCATTACAGAGTCATTTAACTGTAGTTCTGTCACCTCCTTCTTTCTACGTCCAGTCCGGTTATTTAAAATGTCCTATTTAACATCATGCGGGAGGCTAATATTAGGAGACGATGTAAAATACTTTAGATAGCGTTGCAGATTTCAGCTCTAAACTCTGCTAGTTTTTGATAAATGATGAAACAGGCTATCCCCACGGCGGTCTTTTGAACCCACTGTAGCTGCCTGGCTCTTGCTTTGGCTGGTCCTGGACAGAATGTTAAATGTTTTGTTCTACCTGCAGTGTCTTCACTTGTTGCTTTTTTTTTTTTTATGTAATTCTTTTGTTTAGTTTTTCTTCCCCCCCGACCGCTCCCCCTCGGATCTCCCGGGAAGGCTCAAAGACAGTCCGGCTAATGGACCTCGGTTTGTCTCCTTTAAAGAGTTGTTGAGCTGGTCAGCTGTGCGTTCACTGTTCCACCGGCATGTCCCTCGATATATCTCTGTCCCTTTTTGCACCTCTCCATTTCAACTTTGACGCAGTGAAACCTGGGAAGCCAACGCCTCTCGCCGGCTCGGACCCATCACAGTACCGCCACCACGGCCCCCTCCGTGCGACGTCATTCGATTGGCGGCGAGCGAGAGTGCGTCTCACGCCGCCTCATGCATCCTTCTCTGCCTCTTAAACCTCAGGGCCTCAACGGACTTTCACTGAGAGGGAATAAAAAAAAAAAAGAAAAACAACAGGCGAAGACAAACTTTAAAACACAAGCTGCTCCTCACCTCCATTTCCCCTTTTCTTACAGTCTTGCACCGCTGGGTGTTTTTTGAGGGCAGAGAGTGAACTCAAAGTCCCTCCGCCAGCGTGTTTACACATGACTGAGTGTTGCTGTTGGTCTCGATTAGGGTCCTTTTAAATGTTTTTCTTCTAGGTAGGCTAGGCTAAAAAAGAATAGAATAAATTCTAACTTCACCTGTAGGGGAGTTTCTCCTCAAGGCAAAGCACACTTTATTTTGCTATCGATGTGAAAATTGCGTTACAACTTCTTCCAAGTTTGGCTTAAGCGCAACTTCGTGAAAATTGGACATTGTGCGTCCGGCACATCCAGAGTCACTTTATTGACCGGGACAAAAATCAACATGCAGCTCAGCCACACGTTTGCATTTGAATGAATATTGACACTGATTGCCTGTTACTCGTGTGTGTGTGTGTGTGTGTATGTTGGCTTTTACTATTCTATTGACTCCAGTGTCAGGCTTTTCTTGTTTCTGTCTCTGTGAAGCCGGGGGCACATTTCTGTCACACACAAGTCAGTTTTTTGCCCAAATGACCATCTGGACTTTGTTCCAGTGTGTTTGCACTGTGTTTTCGTGCCGTTTTGGGAGGACGGAATTCACGGAGGATTTGTCCGATTGAAAGGAAAAAGAATAAGTGACACCTTGCGAGTATTAAGGTTTTTGAACAGACCGAACATCATAATGGGACTAATTTTGCTTGCGCAGCGTCACGTGAACTGCAATGTCGCGCTGTGTTCGGGGGATGAATCCGTTGCCCTTGTCAACACAGTAGCACTGCGCAAACCTTTGCTTCAAGTGGATGGATTTTATGCCAAGGAAACCGTGTACAGCCCAGACTTGTTCATTTTAAAGACTGAGGAGGAACTGATGCATGCGGTGGATGTAACACTATTTGAATGAGTTCCCTTTTTGGTTTTAATGTGAAGCCAAAGGAGTGAAACTTTTCCTCCTGGCCCCGTGCTCGGGGGGCTGACAGAGACTGGACTCTGGCCAGGAAGACCCGAGGAAGTCGACTCCCAAACCGGATCTCTTATTGGATTTGGATATCAAGGCACAGCAAGAAGTGGATATATACCAGAGATTCTGAACTTTTTTTTGATGTTTTCTCCATTTTTTTGTTTTCTTTGCCAAGTACCCAACCATACAGACAAGGAAAATCATTTCAGTGAAATATATCAATCTCATATGTATCTGTTGGTTTGGCATAATGGGTAATACTGGCTTTGTTGTGAGCATCAGTACAAGAAAACTGATACCCCTCTGCAGACCATTAAATATGAGGCTATGGGCAGAAGCTGGTTAGCTTAGCAGTGCACAAAGGTTGGAAATGCGGGGAACTGGCCCGGCTTTTTCTACCGGTACCGAAATCTGCCAACCAGCACCTCTAAAGCTCATAAACCCAATTGTACTTTGTATTATTCATCCAAAACGTGTACAACAACAATTACCATTTTGGCAGGGTTTAGGTGTCAAACTAATTCTCGGCTAGTAGTACAAACGTCTCCAAAAGTTTCATTGAAATTGCAAAAAGCAATCCTCAAAAAAACAGGACATTTAATTCCCCGTATCTATTTTTTTACACTATGTTAAGATAAGCAATTGCCGGCTCGAGCTTCATATTTACTGTCCTGACATGACACTGATATAAGTCTTCTCATCTACTTTAACTCTGCCAGAAACCAAACAAGTGAATCTTCAAAAAAGTCCAACTTTGGCTTTTAATATGAGGCGACAGCCAGCAGGGCAGATCAGCACGGGAACAAAACATGCCTACCAGTATCTTTTAAAGGAGCAACTTGTAAGATGCTGTTATGTGCCCGGGGATCCACTCATTGTTTCCGCTCTAAGCGATGCCAACAGTCTGCTGCCTGTAGCTTCAGATTTAACAAATGAGAGAACCATCAGTCTTCTCACGCAGCTCTCTAAAAGAAAGCCTATTGGAGTATTCCATTAGGTGTAAAACCGATTGCTTTGGAGTCGCCTCACTCTCGGAAGGAGAATCAGCAGTTCAGTTATTGTTTCTGCATAAGGTCTAGGCGTAGTGAAGCCCTCATGATTGGAATTCAGTGATTCGTTTTAAATGCTTGTCAATGTTGATGAAAATCTGGCCTTTTTATAACGAGGGCACTTGGGAGAGCTGAAGAGACTTTCCGAGAGACGGGAGCGTCTCCCGAGCTGCTCTGAGAACAGAGCGATGGTTCCCATAGTCGACTGAATTGACCTTTTAGGCTTAATCAAAAGGTTCGTAATCTGAGATCGTTGTTCCATGCACATTATTACATACAAGAGACTGAATGAGATCATTTAGTTTGTTGAATCTGTGTGCCAGCATGTGTGTGTACAAGTGTATATTTCTTTTAACTGTGGTCACGCGCGTACCGGACTGGCCGGCGCGTGCCCACAACGCCACCAAAATGTGTCCACACCTGTAGATTTTAATGCTGTCCTATTTGGTTTCTTTGTTGACTTTTGTCACTTTTTTTTTCCCCCCTTCTGTCATTTTGTGTTTGTGAGGGTGCAAATTGTCACTCATAGCGTTTGGAAACAAAAAAAAAAAGAAAGAAAAAAACAAAAAACACTGTTGCGTTGTTTGCAATGTAGCTTTGATATCTGTTGCTTAAGCCCTCATGTCAAAGGACACAGAAAACACAGCAAGCTGGTTTTTCCGAGTAAAATTAGGTGATGTGAGGTGATGTGCAACTGGAGGCATACAGTGTTTGTGGTGAAGTTGGAAAATCATTTAAAATAAAACAGTATGTCATTGAAGCCTGCTGTTGCCCTTCACCATTATTATAGTTCCAAGTGTTTGAACGGGAAGCGACACTTTCACTACGAAAGTGTCGCTTCCCGTTTCCAGAAGTGGACATCATTCTGAGTGAAAACATGCAATGTCCTACCACCAAAACGCCGCACTGATTCTCAAGTAAGAGCAAAGTCGTCGACACACCTGTGGAAGTCGATGAAGCGTCACAGACTTGTCTCATCCTTTTTTCCCTCGCGTGGTTCCTGTCATAGTCTTTTTCTTTACTTTGTGACATGCACAGGGTTTACTGATTTATTGGCCAATTCTCCCTCTCATGAGAGTGGTTTTACTGGTGGATGTCTAACCCAGCATGTTGATTTGTCATTTCATCACGCTAAATTAGGGCTAGGACTATCACTGAAACCTGAAAACACGCGGATGTGTTAAAGCCTGAACGGCTGTAATTCACGTGAATTTTTGTCCAGATTGGACCGTGTACGCTGGAATTATTACCACTTCCTGCTCATGGATAAATGGCAAAATTCGCCACGTTAGAATGTGCAGCAAAGACTCAGGCTTTTTAACAACGTCTGATCTGGCAGTTGTACAGATTGGATCAACTGGATAAAATCTCTAAAGGGGGTTCGTTAACATGAAAACAAAACAAAACAAAACTCAAAATGGTGGTCTTCCTGTTGGATTTAGGCCAGCGAACCAAGAGAACTGATCCAGAAGTGATACAGGTGTGTATACAATTTCATGCATGTAGGTGAAACGAGGCCTGAGGGGGGTTTCAGTTTATGGGACACTAGCGAGCCGTTGACGAGGCAGAGAGCCTCTGAGCCTTCAGTCAACACACTGAGTCACTCGGTCGATACAGCGGCACTCGTCACGGGGTAGGCATTCCGATCACCCTGTCCAAACGGTCAGGACGGCAGCCTGCATGGTTCTGTGTGAGTCGGGGGGTAGGGAGCACTGGCTCAGCAAATCTTACATTTAGGGGATATCAGCCTCACGTGTGACAAAATAGATGTGACGATGTAAAATGTTTCCCTTGCTGCCTTTCCTGTGTCTGACTTTGAGTGCGTCAATCATGATAGTAGTTGAAGAACAGAGGAAATCATGAGAGAAAATCTGTTGACTTAAGTAAAGACTCACAGAGCCCCGTACAGCTGCGTTTATCCTTAAATTAACGGATAAAGTACACAGTTTTAAAAGAGGGAGGACTGTAGTGGGAGAACTGGGGTCGGAGTTCACAGATCGGGTTGGGGGGTTTTTATCCCCGTGTCATTCACTCTCTTCTTAAATCAGTGTAACCCCCCCCACACACACACACACACACACAGTTCTCACATTAAAAAAGACTCCAGGTTATATCCAGGTTCACAAAACCTACTTTTTATTCTTCATGAAGATTAAAAACTTAACAAGCATTTAATCTCACTGTATATTAATTAAACGATTTTTACAGTCAACATTTTATAGAACGGTGAAGACAACATTGTTTAACATCATGATGAGGGCAATCACATTCCTAGAAACAATCTTACTAAACACTGGCTGCTCAACCAAACTGAGGTCAGATGGTCAGCCCTTTGGTTTACAGGTTTTCATGATTGCTAAAACGCTGAATCTCATTCTCTGAACCACATGGTCAGCGGCCTAAACCCGTTTATTGAGTTGATCAGTCTTTTGGCAAAGCGTTAAACAGCTTTACCTAGTCAGGTACACTTTGTAGAGCTCATTCATTCTTTTTTTGAAACTCTAAAGGCATTCTCACTTACTAAAGCACATTTTACTCTGTCATTCAAAGTGGTAACAACAGGCAGCAGAGGTTAAACACAACCACAGCACGGAGCAGGTTCAACAAAGCCAGGCTTTCTTTGTGAGAGCCTGCTCGACAAACCCTGAAGTTCTAGTGAGAGATTATGGGCATCACGCACATCAACTTTCTTTGTTAAGAAAAACGCTTTCTGCTCGAGATTCTGAGTTGAAGGTTTAGAGAAATGTGTCTTAGCAATGCTCATCACTGTACCTGCTACACAGTTAGATGGAAATCTTCTCAGCGATTAGATTTCCACCTCTCCACACAGTCTACACTTATTACCGTTTGTCCCGCTGAGCCTCCAAGTATCTGTGAGCGGCCCTCAGCGTGTCTTGCATGTCCTTGTACTTTGCCAGCGTGCAGGCTTCCTCCAGCCGGGCCCACCGGTAGTCCTGGTGCTCGTCGGACAGAGTCAGCGCAGCGTCCGGGTCTTTCAGCTCGGCCAGCCAGTACAGCACTTCTTTGGGTCTGCCGCGTACCTCGTAGCGCAGCTGTTGCACAAAGCCATCAACCAGCCGCAGGTCCTCCGCCAACAGCCCTGCTTCCTCCTGGGTCTCTCTCAGAGCCGTGGTGAGGTCATCCTCACCTGGGTCCACGTGACCTGCGGGTGAACGGGTCAGATTTAATTGGCACACACAACAAGACACATTTAAAGTATGACTGAGCTCCTCAGTCTCCATCATCAGCTACACAGTACAAGTACTCTTTTGGAACTGGCGAACACCTTTGGGGGGGGTCCAGTGGTGCTCCCCGTAGGAGGTCTGCAAGAGGAGGTACTCAATGTTGTCCAGTGGAGGGACACAGTTGGCCAGCAGACGAAACACTACGAGGCCGCAGGCACGCACAGCCATCTCCCTGTTAGACAACTTCATACACACACACATGTTGCATTACATTAAAGGATTCTACTTGACTGAAATTGTTGAACTGTCTAAGAATAATTTAAGAACTGCAGCGGAGTAATCTGATACATTAACCTAAAGGTAAAAGGAAAAGTGCTTCTCAAGTATAATGACACGTTATTTGATGCATAAAAACGCGCTTTTCTGTAGCTGAAAGATTATTCGACAGGAAACCTCAAGTGTTCAGCAAGTTTAAAGGTCAAACTGAGCATATGTTTGCTTGTGTGAAATTTTGAAGACGAACAGATCCATCGTCCTGCGAGCTGTGCTGTCTCTTTGACGGGCTTTACAGGTTTACAGCAGAACACGTCTCCAATATTAGAATTATTACTAAGCGTAAACAAACCTGTGACTGTCACTTGTAGCATGTTAGCTTGCTAGCTAGCTGCTCGTCGTCACTTCTCTGCGCGCTCAAGTCTAATGTTCAACATTACAGCGGCTGTACTGAACAATGTCAAGAGTTTCTGTTGTCTTCTATGTTGCAAAACTGCTAAAGAAGTTATTTACTTGCTGTCAAAGCCGCCGGAGACGAGATGGATTCAGTCGGACGCTGGAATGTTTCTCCGGTTTTCTCACAGCGGGGCCCTCAGGTGCACCAAGAAATGAGACCGGCCGCCCTTGAAAACGTGCTCAAACAGTTCCGCTTTGTGAACATTACTTGTATCCCCTAGTTACTAAAATTATTTAGACACCTTATTCATTTTTAAATATATTTATGTAGCAATGCTTGTGTTGTTTAATTACATTTATGGAAAGTTGTTTTTATTTCCCTCTGTAAACTGTACTGAGATTAGATGTGTATAGCATCGCTACACAGCAGAGTGACAGAATGAAAGGCTGTCTCATTTGTGGGGGATTTGCTCAAGGGCACCTCAGTGGTGCTCTGGGTCTTGAAATGGCCACTTTCTAGCCCCTATGGACAGAGCCCTCCCACAGAGAACGCCTGAAATCAATTGAAATAAAAAAATATAATATTTCCTACAAAATGTACTGTGTCATAAGGATAAAGGAGCAGAAAATGGAAAAAAAGATTTAAAAAAATACAAGTGCTGCGAAAGTACTAACTTAAATAAATGTTACAGCTTTCCACACTTGCTTCTACTACTTCAAGCATGAATAATGAAGGTTATTGGTTATAGGAATTACAATAATGTAGCGGCACAAGCAGGCGCGTTTGTGGTTAAAATGCTCCAATAAGTCAAACTTACACGGGCGATGTTGCAAATCTCTTGCAATGACAGACTGAACAAATGGTATTGAGATGAAATGAAATGAACATAATGTATTTGCAATCAAATAGCTGCTGTGCCTGTTGGAGACAGATAAGAAATAGGACCAACTGAAGGCAGCACGTGTGTAAAGATAATGGAGGTCGGGCCTCCATTTGGCGTGAGCTGCGCTGTCAGCAGCTCAGTTGTTCGGCTTGATGGAGAAGACGCCGGTGCTGAGTTTCAAGGTAAAGACAAAAATGTGCTGTATTGTCTTCAAGTAATAATATTTAAGCGGACGTACAGAGGTAGACGGAGGGGATGCATAAGTATCTTTGAAAGACTTGCACAAATGTTGCCGACAGTCCCTCAAGGGGTCACGTAAAGGACATTTTCCTGACATGAAATGTTACAAGGCCTTTCAGTAGCTCCTTCCTTCGTAGCATGTAGCTGTCTGTGGTTGAGCCAGAGGCATCGGGACATGTGACTCTCGCTGCTACTACTACTGTGCTTACTCAGCCTGCACTGAATCACTCATTATTCCTCTCTGCTGTACATGAAGCACACTTGGGGCTAGGCTTCCTCAACTGCGTCCACATAATTCTGGTATCAATGACTGTCACATAGATTCGGGATGTGGGACCGCGGTCTCTAGACGGCCACTTTTTTGATATTTGGCCCACTTGTGTCACTTCCTTTGGGTCACACGTGATGATTGGGCAGTTGTGCCGTGTTGTGTTTAGGGAACACACACCACGAGCCAAAGAAAATAAGTTATCAGTTTCAGTGCATGTTTTTTTTTGCTCGGAATGCTTCCAAGACGAACATTCCGGAGGTGTTGTGGATTTAATTTGAGCCGACAGCTGTGATAGGAGGGCACCGGCGTGATAATCCCAGTGACAAATCCAAAAGTCACACTTATGTGGAAACACAACAGAGTTACTGAGGAGCAGGGATGATTCCGGAGTTCAGCACTGGTAGCCGTGTTGTAATCACGGATGAAAACAAATGACATTTAATAAATGACGAATTGTTTCACTGCTTGTGTTCCACACAGCATTTCACAGAGAGACATGGAGGGGAAGGAGCAGCCAGCAGGAGGGCCTCATTTTGTGGGGAAGAAGGACGAACTGATTGAAGCCAAGCGCTCTTTCAGAACACTTGAAGGTCGTGATGTACTGGTCATCTACCACCAAGGAGTCTTCTACGCCATGGATTCTTACTGTTACCGTGAGCACAGTTGTTCCGCTGCTGTGACAGAGGGGGCGAGTGTGTGTGTGTGTGTGTGTGTGTGTGAGACATTATTCCACTGACTTGTCTGGCAAACGCTAACTCTGAGGGACCCGGCTCAAAAACAAGTTGCTCTCATGGCCACGTTGGGCTTTGATTACTGCCATAATGCAAGAATCCTGGTTCAAAATTCGTTTCAACCCGCAAATGTTTCAAAGGATGAAATTGCAGGAAATGTCGGCTTCACTGTGATCACAATGTTCTGCCCAAAACACTTTTTTGGCTCTTGTTCGAGACCATAACTCTGCAACAGATGGAGAGACTGAGACCACTGGGGACACTAGTCTTGAGTTCCTACCATGGAATTGTGGATGTAAGCGTCCTGAATACTAAAACCTCCGGCTGAATATTGTATCGGCCCCTCTTATGTCATTAAAAACAGCCCTGAAGGCCTCATGCGGTCACACTGGGACCCACTGGGTCTTGTGGGCTTGGGGTTCTCGAACCATTCCTAAATGAGCCGAGCCCCAGCAGCAGCTTACAGACATGGATGTAAACTGCAAATTGAAATATATCATTTTAGCACATATTAGCTATCAAAGTGTGCGTGCTGTAAACGGCCCACTTATTCTGCCAAACGCTGAATCTGTCACCTCTCCACAGATGCTGGGGGATCACTGGAGAATGGAGACATTGAGGTGAGCTTTACGTTTGAGTCAAAAGATGACGCGTTTTGTCACTTAAGTCGAATCACTGCGTCAATTTCTGTAGTGTTGTTTTTTTTTTCTTAATCAGGCTGATTTTACATCCCATTCCGTGTGAAATTAAACGCAGCTGAGGCATAAATGAATCTCTGTAATTAAGATATCGAACCTGCACAACATTAGTACAATATTATGCAAATGTTGACAGGCCTGAGGGACCTACGCTTACCCCACGTACGGTTGTGTACCTGCTTTCTGTCAACGCCCTCACAGGAACTTAATGGCAAGCTGTGCATAATTTGTCCAAAACACAAGTA
Source organism: Mola mola (assembly GCA_001698575.1). Lineage (NCBI taxonomy): Eukaryota > Metazoa > Chordata > Actinopteri > Tetraodontiformes > Molidae > Mola > Mola mola. The sequence continues at coordinate 2,409,970 of KV751353.1, forward strand.
CAAGATCTCTCTGGCCAATGGGGAGTGCATATACAAGGCCACGGACCCCAGGCAAACGCCACCTGTGCCCAGATGGTACAGCAAAGGTGTGAAGCAGCGGGTGCACTCGGTCACCGAGACCAACGGGGATGTGTACGTCACGCTCTCCGGGGACACAGGCTGGTTCGAGTCGGACTACTATCAGGGAGAGAAGGGCAAGGTGGAACGGGCCAGAGCCGAGGAGGCTGAGCAGGAGAAGTCTTGATGGCAGCACGGAGGGAGGAGGGCGGCCTGTCAGCAGGCTCGTCTGGCTCCTCATATCAAGGACTGTACGATGACTGCGTAGTTTGTGCGCTACCTCAAGTACAACTCTGGATTGCATGGTGTTGATTTGACGAATTTGGGAGCCTTTAGAGGCCAAAGCTCAGTTGTTTGTGCCTTCCCAGTCATTTAGATGATATGAAAATGTTGTACAAATATGAAATCAGAACACAGTTTGGCAAATTTTGTGGATGCCCGCACCTCACATCCAATTGAAAATAAATGCCTTTTGGGATGATTTTGTTGGATTTCTGATTCTCTGTTTTTTGAGCGGGACAGTAGCATGAGCTAGCCAAATGTGCGCCCACACATTTCATACTCCTCATGTATTATGCATTCAGTGAACAAATCAATGAGATAAAAAGATTTATGCTGCCCAATAGCGTCCTAAAGTAGAAAAAATATAAAGATAACATCTTCTTAACCAAGAAGTGTGACTGTCTAACTAAAATGTCTGATTAATCCCTTTTATTCATGATTTAATCAGTGTCCCAAAGCTTGAATGTTACATTTTCCTCTGCTGTGTTGGCGCTATCCCATTTAAAGGATTACTTCCTTCTCCTCCTGCCAGACAGTCAGTGTCAAGCCTTGAGTGACAAATTAGTTGTCAATCGAAGACCCCAGACGACCCCGCTTTATTACCTACTTAATTCTAAACAAAACCAGAATCTTTATATTGAACATCATGTGCTATTGTGAAAGACTTTAAACAGGTGATTAAGACCATAAACACATTTTGAGCTAGTTTAATGTAGAAAGAAACCAACTGAAAAGGGAGGTCACTTTTCCACATGGGTCCATTCATTTTGACTTTATTTTAATTTTATTCTATTGTTTTGGACAATCAGTGGTTTCACCCCCTGGTGGTCATTAGGAAGAATGCAGGTTTAAGGCACCTCTGCATTAACCTTTGTAGGACCTGAAGCTGTCTTCAGTTTAACACAAGGGTTTATATTGGCCCCCTAAAGTGTCCGATCTGGACTTTAATGACTAGTGTCTATCACAGATTTGTCACAAGAGAAATGTTGTTCTCATTCCTGAAAGAGGAGATGTTGGTGCTCTAAACAAAACTGTGTCTTTTGATAAGGATCATGTGGCTAGAAGCACTGATAGTACAATGTGCAGGATTATTTCAGCCCTTAAAGCTAAATATATAAAAGTTATAAAGTAAAGATATACAGCCCTAGACACAAATTGGAAAGCTGACTTCCGGCTAGTTGTCAGACACTGCTGCTGTCAACAAGGCAGTGCGACTGAGCCTCAGTGTTAAATGTTAAATGTTAAACATATGTTAAACCATGCTGCAGCCTTGGGCCTGTCATTCACAGATCCAGGATTTCTCAATTTAATAACAGAGACACCGGGTAAATTAAAACGTTAGTCATAACGGAGTATTTTTACTGCATTAAAGCATGTCTGCAGGGGAACGTTAACCGTTTGATGTAAAGAGTCAAGACATCCTGTCACTTTCAGATTATTTCTGTTAACAAATAAGCCAGGCCAACTTTGACATACAGTAGCTCTATAAGCGCAAATACTATGGGATGAGAGCACAAAGGCCACAGGGTACGATGCTCCTCTGTGCATTAAACGTGTCAGCCTGTGCAGGTTATAATCTATAGCTCTCAGTCGGAATCGTCACGTATAGTCAAGAAGGACGTGAAGGCTGAGCACACACGTGCAAAATTACCACACATTTATTATACTATACAGTCAAATATCAATGATCGTTTGCAGTAGGTGAAGTGGCAGCTGATGGTTGAAATAAAGAGGCTGTTTGGGTTGTGCGACTTGTGCGAGGAAGAATACTGCATGACGTTAAGCGTCATGGAATCATACTTTCCCAGTACACTAATTCATCCTGAACAATCATTGGTGATTTTATGTCTTGCATTATTCATCGCGGTTGTGAATGACCCACAAGAGGCTCTGAATTAAACCATCAAAACAAAAGCCCTTTGTAATAGGACAACTCTGGTGTTTTTCAGCCTTTCATAAAACACATCTTTTTCTTCTTCTTTGGAAAAAAGATCAGATTTTTTCCAATATAACAAAATACAAATTCAATTTGTTTTGATTCAGGGTCCTGCGATCCATATCAGATGACATAATATACCCAATTAAAACAGTCAGCAATTTTCATAATGATTGACAATTTTATGCCTGAAATGTTTCAGACATTTGAATGAGAATCTTTATAAATGTGTGTATGATATTAAAGGATGCTTTAGATTCAACAGATCAAAATAACAACAACAACAGTAAACAGTGACTCATATTAAACATTGTTTGGAATGACGCGCACCTGGGCGGAAACTGTAAAAAAGTGTTTGTGATAGGAGTTTCAAAATAAAGGCACATCTTAAACACAGCGATGTATATCGATGATTTATTATTTATAAATTTAATTAGCCAATCGATGTATCGATCTCGATCGATACAGTTGTTGTATTCATCATTAAACTGTTATTTTTTAGTAAGGTGCTCTATGTGTGTGTGGGCTTTGCTAACTCATGCGCGACCTCCCTCTCTCTTTCTCTCCCTCCCCCTCTCTCTCCCTCTCTCTCCCCCTCTCTCCCCCTCTCTCACCCTCTCTCTCTCTCGCCCTCCCTCTCTCTCTCCCTCTCTCTCTCTCTCTCTCTCTCTCTCTCTCTCTCTCTCTCTCTCTCTCTCCCTCTCCCTCTC
>KV751353.1:2423586-2480149 GCA_001698575.1 Mola mola
GATAGTAAGCGGCCGTATTTTCAGTGCTGATCATCATGTCACACTGTTTTCTTAGCCCATATTTTTGTCGTTGGGTGCCTCGGGCCTCCTTTATCTCCGCCCAGCGTGGTTTTCCTGAACGTTATGGTGGGGCCGTCCATGGAGAGATGCCTCTGGGATTGGCTGAATCTGACTCTGTAGCCACACATTTACATCAGCCAAACATTTGGTAAGTCTGTAATGAAACTGTCAAGCGGCGTCAGTATCCTCCGGTGTCTGATGTGATCTCCACCCAGCGAGGATACACGCAGCTGAAGCACTCGCCAGGTGCGGACCCTTCCCCAGTCGCGCCGGAAGCCGCGTGACGCTCTCTCGACTCGGAGCGCCGCGTTGAGCATGTTCTCAGTCCGCGGTGCTCGCCGCACGCCACAAAGCTGCTTCTGTGCTCCATCAAAGGCTGCATACCGTGCGTGCAAGAAGCTGCCCTCACATCTGCCCCTTGACGTGTACAGTGCGTGAGCGCGCACGCGCCCACATGCGCAATGGAGCCGCGCACACGCGAATGCCCGAGCCGAGTGCGAGCGTGTTGGAAGAGGGTGAGAAGAGAAGGGAAGAAGATTATAGGGTTAGGCTGAGTCTCTCTGAGTGACTGTATGAATAAGAATAAGTGCTTGAAAGATGTGGGGTACACACACACACACATACACACGCACACAGGTGACAGAGGAGAGATTACGGGGGAGGTAAGGAGTAGAAGATTGTGAGTAGGGTGAAATGAAAGCAAAGTTGTCGTATGCAGCACACTGTTAATGTGTGTGTTTGTAGCATGAGCAGAATATGGATGTCAGGTTCCCGTGCAACACTGCGTCGTTGCTAAGCCTTGTGTGAAAGATATTAACCTTCACCGCGGTGGGCATGATCGCACATCCGAAGCAGCTGACCTTGAACAGAGCCTGCACATTCCTGGTATTTGTGCCTTTTTTTCCCCCCTCGAGGCGAAAGATGTGAACGTGCACCTTGGTTGCCTGCAGAAGCACTGGGAGCAGTGAGTGAGTTGATTTTTGAGGTGCATTTGACAGTAAACCCACAACAAAAGCTGTAGCCTGATGGGGCACGGGGACAGACGGCCGATTCAGATCCTCATGTGTCAGTCGCGGCTCATTTGTGTTGGCTTAGCAGAACAAATTACAGTAACGGTCTTGTGTGGCTGTAATCACTCTCTCCCCCCCCCTCCTTCTCGGTTTTCGTCGCTCGAGTGAGCGTGGACAGTCACAGAGGCCCTGACTTTGCTCGTGTGATGTTAACACTGTGAGACTTTGTCTCCTTCTGTAGCGAACTGCTGAATTATTGCGTTTGTCACTTGGTGGCAGTTCTGTGCATGCGTTTACGACACTTTGTGTGTGTTTGGGGTCATCCGGATCTTATTTCAGGCCAGTTTAGTCACTACGGCCCGGTTGCTTTTGTCACGGCTTCTTGCCTCGTACGGGCAGTAAGTGTTAGAATTTACTTTCCTTGAAACTTAATTTAGCAGAGGCCTCACTGGTTTTGTTGATTGTTAGGATTGACTCAGGAATGTGAGCTGAACAGGTTGTGTGGCTGGAGGCAAAACCTGCAGGAAACTACTGTTAATCCCAAACGAGTCTCGGCATTTTTGTTTGACTGTGTGTTTTGTGAATGTGTAAAATCTTCGATTGTTCGCGCGGTGTGGGCTCCACCTTGGTCGTCCCGTCTCCAGCCGACACGTCTAACGGTGCGTCCAAGCCTGTTTGTGTCCGCCCGCGTCGTATGTTAGCACCGCAGCTGCTGAGCTAATCTCTCAGCCCGCCCACGAGGTCATTATCCTCCACCTAGTGTCGAGGTAATCCCCCTAGCAGCATAAATACCCTCACTATGAACTAGTGATGAGATAAATCCTGCACAGTCCGGCTCCCTTCCTCCCTCGACGGCGCCACCTCACGCTGCACAGCTGTGCAGGCTTTATAAAGGGGACGCACCACCCAGAGGCAGCTTAGATGTTTGCGAGTTGATAAAGTAGGGTGAATAGTTTTCTTCTGTCTTTTTCTCTTTCGACCTTCTGTATTTCAAATCGTTTTTTTTATGGGACTTTATTGTAAAAAGTCTATTCATAAATCTGTTCCATGCCGAGCTTTATGGATGGCAGTGTTGGAGGTGTGGAGTCAAATATCTCAACAGCCATTGCCATGAAAGTTTGGACAGACATTCATGGTCCCCAGAGGATGAATCCCTCTAGATGTATTTTGTAGTATAATGTGTGAACAGCTGTTGAGAATTTCAGATTGCCTCATGACTTTTCCATTCAATTCCATTTTCATATCAGTTCATCCTTAATTTTGTGCCAAGGAGCGAATATGAACGTGCAGACTCACTAAAGGGCGGTGAACATGACAAACATTACACAGGCTGCACCTCAGTGAGCTAGCATAGTTAGCGCTGATTTAAAGATTTAATCGATTTAAATAGTGAAAATATGGATTAACATGATAATATGTAACAGCTGATTGTTCCAGGACGTTATGGGATCCAGTCTGGGCTACCAACCCAAAGCATCAGTGTGGGAATAACACTCAACAAATTACACAGTGCTCCTGAAATAAGAATAGAGTTGCTTAAAATACTGCATGTGACATTTTTGATTTGTTGAGGCAATGTCGTCTTAGCCATAAACAGTACGACGTGTCTTGCTGAGGCATTTTCTTTTTCCGGGTCGCTGTTTTTGGCACTCGTGGAGTCTGAGTGTCCGTCCCATAACCACCGTGGCTTGTATAGGCAGCCAAGTTTTGGTCAGACTGCAGTGTCGGCCTGAGAAGAGTTACTGTACACTCAACTACTGTGTGTTTGTTGATGTTCTGCAGGCGCGTGGGAGTGGGAACACCTCCAGGAGGCCCTGGAGGAGAAGCTGAAGAATTTGTCAGCGGTGGCTCAGCTTATGGAGCGCATACGATCCCTCATCGGCAGAGACAGGGTGAAGACGTTTAACGCTTCTAATCACTGCTTTTCTTCCTCTAAGTGACACGTGTCGTAAAAATTTAACATATCTTATACGATGAACAAAAGAGGTTAAATATCTCTGTCAAATAGTTTCGGTGTCAACTTGCACTTCAAAGGTAAACACGCATGTTTTGTACTTGCAGACACACGATGCCTTTATTAGTTAAACTTAGCGGCTATAATAAAACTGTAATTATCATATTTACATAATTGCTTCCTGTGGCATCTCTCAGATACTGTGGGAATTAGCACAAAATAAACACGCTCTCAGAGGAGCTTAAAACATATCAGGAGCTCAGGAGGTCAGGCTGGAATAAGCCAGGAAATCCAAAATGATGTTAAAACCTGCAGCTTCGCGTCAGGAATTTACTATTTAAAAACCGTGAGGTGGCTCCATGTAACAGGCAGCAGCCACAACATTTAGAGAGCTCATCGGATATCACGTGTGTACGTGTGACAAGCCTTTGGCGGTACGCATGGTCTACCAACCCATGTGGATAGAACTGGGTCTTCTACCTGAGGCAGTGAGCTGACACACGAGAGAGATGGCCGGGCCGCTTTAACGCAATGACATGTCCTAATGTCCCATTACGGTTCGATCTTGTCCTCTGTAAACACCGCTGTGAGAGCTTGTCCACGTGTCCCGGAGGACTTTTAATGTCCAAATGGGAGAGATTCTACTCAGTTAACCATCTGTGTTTAAAAAGAACGCTGTGCTGTACATCCTTCTCAACAACCGTGGTTTCTCCTGTATCTCTCCACCTTTAATACATTTCAAATTGACTGCGGGATCGCTTGCGTTTATTCACCGCAAACAGCAGCTCACTGGAGATCCTGTCTCCTCTCTGTATGGCCACAAAGTAAAGTACATTTCCCTACGTTAGTCTGTTGTGTCTCAGCAGCTCTGTCTCTTCACCCTGCCGCAAAAATACGCACTGCAAATCCTTGCAAGGCCTCATTTTTTTCCAAGTTTTGTATTTTCCAACTTGCAGAAATACGCTCTGCATTGACTTCGTATATAATTGCGCTGCAATGAAAACAAAGGATGCACTTTCAACAACACGAAGCCCAGAGAGATTTAACAATTTCCGTCGGATTCATGCTACTTTTCTTGCAAAATAATGGTAACTTGTGTAATTTGCTCGTCAGACCCGTCACATCCATTCACAGAGAGATTTCACTCTGACTTTTCCACTGGCTCCCTCTGCCACAGAGCAGTGCGAGGATATGTGCTTCGCTGTGCTTTACTTGACTGAGCAAGGTCACGTAATGTTAATGGGATACTTTGACGACACTCATCTGCAGACTCTTCCGCACACACTCCAGTAAGACACACACACACACACACACACACACGTACACAACTGTGCAGTGCAGAATATTGGATACATGACGTTACACCATTTGTCATTTGAATGCTCAGCAGAAGGGCGTTATTAAATAGACAGTTTGGACGACCGTCTGGTTCTCAGTGTGATTTCGGTGCTTCGTCATGTTGCTCTTGGCATTGCAGTTCAAGTATGTTTGGCTGTCGCTAAGCAAGACTTTCAAAGGGGCCATTGATATTCCACGGGGGGAGGTGGAATGTGGGGTTTCTGCTGGTAACTTGCACCTGACATCCGTTTGGTTTGGCTTCTTCTGTACGTTGTGTGTGCGCAGGGCCCCAGAGACACCCCGAGTGCACGGGCAGCTCAGCTCGGGCCCCAGACTCTGGTGAACCTCTTCAATTCCCCCCTTTACTCTGATGTCATCTTCATGGTGCAAGGTGGGTCCAAACGCATGCGCTGTTACACTGCAGAGGACGGCGGCATTTTATTAGCCGTGACTAAATTATGGTCCCATTCCCGGGCGCTCGGTGGGTCATCCGTTTGGAGACGTGAGAGAAAAAAGACTGCAGGGCTCCAACGTGAGCTGCATTCAGCCAGTTCTCCAGTTAAAGGATCCAACTTAGAAATTCAGAGCCTCACACCTCAATCAGTGTTCAACTCGTAAAAAAACGTGGCCTCTGAGGGGCAAAGTTAACTCTTCGAGGTCACAAAGCATTTTTCTTTTACTGGTCTTACAAAAATGTTGATGAAGTGCAGAGAGAGCAGTAACTGGCCTTTAACATTTATCGACAGTGGGCCGACTGACTTCTAAAATAGTCTACTATACACTGCACAGTGGCAAATTCTAATATTGACGTAATTCGTCCATACGTGTTTGAACCAGACAGATTCCTAGACAGAAAAGGGGGAGCTACTTGTAGCAGGTCACCTACAAGTTGAGGTATTAGAATGAAAGTTTAGTTTCTACATTGCCAGGCTCCACCCCCGGCGGTCATCAGGATTGGTTGCTCAGGTATTCTGCATAGAAGACACATGCAGTCAGAATTTGTTTTTAGGAGACTGTCATTGCAGAATGAAAGCAGAAACCCTCAGTTCACTTATTTCGGTCAGGAAGTATTTCACAGTATATATGAGAAAACGTCTAATGGACTGTTAACTGTTAACAAGGTCAAAATCATCTGATTTTCATTTTCATTCATTTCACTCCATTACTTCAGTCAGGTCAGTCCTTTTTTGTAAGCTGGAGGGGGTCTTAGATATCAGTCAAGAGTCACTCCATTACTTCAGTCAGGTCAGTCCTTTTTTGTAAGCTCTATTTTGTGTTGTGGCTCTGTTCTGGTACCTGCCTCCCCATATGCCAACACGGACCTAAAATAGGTACAAACAGCAGCAAAGACTGGAGAAAGTGTGGAAGAGCCAGAAAGTTAGTGTTGGTAAAATAGAAAACCAGCAGTTCGTGGTCTCGAGAACTTTTTGGGGCTTTTCCCAGATGATACTCAGAAATTTTAAACTGAGATATTAAATATGGATTTCTCTTTGCGTGTGTGTCTTTCAGGTAGTGTACTGCCGGCCCACCGGGCAGTGCTGGTGGCGCGCTGCGACGTCATGGCGGCCATGTTCAGCGGGAAGTACGCAGAGGCCCGGAGCCGCGTGGTGCCCATCCACGGCGTCTCATCGGACACGTTCCTGTCTTTCCTGGAGTACCTCTACACCGACTCCTGCTGTCCTGGTGAGTTCACTGCACACAGCCTGGATCTGGTCTCTTGCACGTCACTGTGACTACGGCTGGAGGTTGAGATTAACAAGTGAATCAACCCTAAAACTGCAGACTCATCAGCTGTGGGTGGCCAAATTAATGTAACAGCCACGTAAAAGTTCTCCCTCAGCCTGTAGCTGTGAATGAAAATATAGTTTGCTGCATTAAATAATGAACGGCTCTAAGCAGACAGGTGGTTGATGTGTGACTGAGACGTATGTCACTTTCGACGCCGGGAATGGCCGACGAAAACGGCGAGAGGTCGGTGTCCCTTCAGTGAAATCTTCACGCAACGCAGCAATAATCATCCTCGCTACATCAGAGATGTGGAGCCGCGTTTTCCTCGAGGCCTCGCTCGCAAAACCGACTCAAAAACAAAAGCACAGATTCAGGAGGCCAGCAACCATCTGTGTTTCTGCGACGGTGCCAGTGTCATTCTCAGGAGGAGCACGGAGAACAACACTGGGCTTAAAATTAAATTAGATTCATAGTGATGACAAAATCAATCCGTGGCATCGCTGCTTCACTCGCTTTTAATGGCGCCAACTAACGCGTCGTCACTCTCGTTTCTCCTCTGTTATTATCTGTCGTGTTGAACGCTGCAGTTTTTGAAACTGTGCATTAAGCAATGCTCATTTTAACACTGAAGCAAGTGATTCACTGCAATGTAAAAAAAAAATAAATATATATATATACTGTTGATCAGAGTGAAAAATCAAAGCCGAGCAGCTTTCAGACGCTGACTGTCAGTAATCTTTACAGTTATAAAATGGCTTAACATAAAGCAGGTTGCCCCCCTAGTGGTAAAAATAGGACCCAACGCTGCTTTAAATGTTAGGGTTATGATGTATCTACGGAGGCTTAGTTAGCAGTGTGTGTTTGTGTGTGTGCTACATCCACGCTGACATCATAAATAACTGTTTCCTTTTGAAGCCCTCTGACTGCAGATGATTACACCGTGGGAGAAAATCGTGCTGTGCTCCCTAATTAACACATAAAGCCATATAACTCACTTACAGAATTAGAATCAATTATCAATATTGGCTGTCATCTTCCTTTGCAGGAAGATGAAGCTGCTGAATAGACATTATTAAGGCTTAGAATAATCCGTTTTAAATAACTGCTTGGTGAGAGCAGAGGTTTTTTTTTTTTTTTTTTTTTTTTTTTTTCGGGGGGGGGTTAAGAAAAAAATTTGCAGCAAGCAGCTTTTAAGATCCATCCCAGGCACAGGGAAGGTAAACAAGCTGTTAGCAGGGATACGGCTTCAGGTTGTGTCACGGTAACAGGAAATTAAAGCGATGAAAGCGCTCCAGAGAGGCTGCAGCCACTGCACCGTTACACAAGAGCTCAAGGTGAAAGCAAGGTGACTTCAGCAGCAGCACCAGAGGAGGAGTGTTTCATTCACATCCTGAGAGCCGAACATAATGTAGGACTGAACATGTCGCCGTGTGCGGACGGTTGTGGAGGTGAACGCGACAGAGCGCCTGCAGCCCAGCCTGACAGAGACGCACGCACAGAATCAGCGTTTATGGGAGGGAATGAAGGACGCAGAGAATCAAATGAGTCATTTGATTCTCTGGATCGACGTTACATCTGACAGCTGGAAAAGAGCAATGAGAAATTATTGGTATTTTTTTTTATTCGGTTTGGTCCGACCACCCTAAAGCAAGTAGACATATGTCAGACAAACTGTGTTGTAACCATAGGAATGGTGCAGTTTTATTAAAAGACTTCCATGAAATCTGCTAAGACTTCCAACAAATGTAAGCTGAGATACTGAAAACCAGGCAGGTCTGCGTTGTGTTTTAGGATTTCAACAGGTTATTTTGTTTTTACAAATGGAATAATTGGACGAGTAAAAGCTTCTATTTCTGTTTTTGTTCTCCATATCCAGTGGGAATTGTTTAAATGCTGAATGCTTCATGCAACTCAAAACAGCTGCTTGCCGGAAACACAACAAAAACACTAAAATGCTCCATGTAGATGAGGAGAACTGTGGAGTCAGTAGAGCTGCAACTGTCCATTATCTTAATCATCGAATAACAAGCTGATTATTTTGACGATTAAATTGTGAAAAATAAAAAAGAGACGACTTTAAACGGTTTCTTTACCCCAAACCGAAGGTCTCTTCATTTACTGCTAGAAATGACAAGAGCAGAAAATCCTGACATTTAACAAGCTGGACCCAACAAACACTTCACAAATTTGCTCAAAAAAGACTGAAACAGATCGATTAATTGATAACTTGTTGCAGCTCTGGGAGTTGCAGCGAGTGACACCTCTCACACAAAAACTAAACGCCCCATCATTCATCCGTGCAGCCGTGTGTGCTGTGCTACTAAAACCAACCTTACCTCCAACCAGAAGTTTTTACTGTCAAATAAGACTAATGCTGAAGTGCCAATTTTAAATTTTACATTTCCTCAGCATCCTTTTTTGTTCTGCTCTGTTCCAGTTTCAGTTTTGGATCAATACTCAATTAAAAACAACGGGCTTTACTTTGGGGAGCAATCATAAGTCTTGTACTTCCTGTTCAGTCCAACAGGCTCAATAACGCGCCAGTCTGATGCACGAATAGAGAACCTAACCAATGTGTGCGTAACCCTTGGTTCAGATGCATTTGTCAGGCAGTTGCTGTGTGTGTTTTTGCATCCAGCCAGCGTGCTGCAGGCCATGGCTGTGCTGGTGTGCGCCGAGATGTACCAGGTGAAACGTCTGCAGCATCTGTGTGAAGTGTGTGTGTGCGCCTACCTCCAGAGCATGCCCAGTAGAGAGCTGGCATCGACGGGCCTCAGCGTCATTCGACTGCTCCGCCGAGCAAAGGTCAGTGCACTCTTTGAGTCAATGAAGAAGGGCGAAAGAGATGAATGGAGAATGTGAACTGAGGGTGAGGCGGGCTGTCGCGTCAGCTTTGGCCTCCAGAATGCTAAAGCTGTGCGAAGAGTAAATCGTTTTTTTTTTTTTTTTTTTTTTTTTTTTTTTTTTTTTTTTTTTTTTTTTTTTTTTTTTAACTCTGAACTTACAGCAGCTACCGGTCGAAACCCCTGTTGCTCTTCTGACTTAATGTCTCTTATCTGAACTGATCCTCAAGTGCCACAACGCAGAGCAGCTGTACGTTTGGCTCCTTCACTTTATCGCCAACAACTACCTGATCTTCGCCCACAAGCCCGATTTCCTGGAGCTCTCGGGTCAGTGAGTACACCACTGAATATTTAGCCAACGGCAAAGACACTAAACGGCCGATTTCGACATCTTCATATAAAAACCCGACGTTAAAAAAAATGTCTGAATGAAAATAGAAAACGGCGATTTGCAAGTCCTTTGAGGTATTCACGAGCTCACATTTAATATCCACCACAGGCAGATGCCTGTTTTTGATGCTTTGCTGAGCCAAACAGAGTGCTAGAGTGGCCTGCGTGCAGCCCGGACCTGTATCCCAATGTACGGCGCATTATGAATCACAGGATACAGACTGTAAGATGCAGGCTGAATATAGGTTGAAAAGGATTTGCAAATCACTGTATTTCTGTATTTCATTCCCCAACTTTTTTTGGTTACATATTTTTTAGTAATTGGTTAGTTGATAAAGGTGAGATATGCAACAAAACAGCATAAAACTGAGGCGCTGTAGTTCTCCTGGGCTAAAAATCTTGTTCTCCATTCAAGTGTCACGCCACGATGGTTTTATGTCTATTTAATTGTGATACTTCCCACTAACGGTGAAGAACACAGACCCCGGTTAGCTTTTCCTCTGTCTTAGATAAGAGCTCATTCTCACTGTTGGTCAAACGGCCCAGCATCAGTGGTGAAACATGTTCAATCTATATTATGATATTTTTGTTTTAAGAATCAAACGTCCCCTTAAACACATGTATTTAATGTCAAACTGCCATATAGCACAATATGCACTACAATGTATAAAAGGCTACGTGAACAAAGATCAACTTGAACATTGCTCTGAATGCTTTATTGTCACGCACACAAAAATCAGTTTACAAAAATTGGACGGGTATCGAAGGGCAGAACAAATCATCCGTCGTCAGTGTAAACAAAATATGATGAGGTAAATTCAGCCCAGATCCCGGTGGAGAAAACTCTGCTGCAAAGCTTTTTTTTTTTATCAGCATAGCAAAGTCGTGTTTACGGTGGTGTGTGTTCGTGGTTTTCAGAGGAGGAGCGGGAGCAGGTGGAGAGGCTACGCTGGCCGTCCAGAGGCTACTTGCAGGAGCTCAGCGAGTACCAGCAGCGGAGACGCAAGGTACGCAAGTCTCGCTGCGTAGTTATGTGACCTGCACCTGGATGGGAAACAGGGAGGTGGAGCAGAAAGACAACGGTGAGACAGGCGGGGGAGGAGGCTCGGAGGGACACTGTGGCGAAGGATCAAGATTCTACCTGTTAACATGTTTTTAAATGATGATGTGGAACGCTGTGACACACCTCTCACACAGCCGGCGGGTGACGTAACGTCTCATAATGACTCACCCTGAAACATGAAAGCATTTTGAAAAGACTCTGTGAGAGACGGCGTCCCCGAAACCAAACGGTGGATTTTGAATACGAGCGATGACATAAAACGGCTCCAACTGGTCGCCCGCCCGTCCGTCAGAAGACGGTCCAGGATCACCCGCAGGCCTCCGCGGATTCTCCGTCACTTAGACCTCGAGGGAAATGACTTCCGAGCCCTTTATTGTGGCTCGTCGGGTGTCTCAGCCAAGTGGTGGCCCACATTATCTTCCGTCAGAAAACGGCTTGAACTCAAATCTTAAAATAAAACCGCACATAGCCTGTATCAAAATCAAATGCTCTGTACGCCACCACAGTAATCACACATTTCTGCATTTCACTGCTGGATTTTAACACCACAAATTATGTCGACACTCTTCTTTATCTGTTAGCAATAAAAAATATGTCTCTTTTGTAGCGAAACATCCATATGAACATCATTTGAGGGGTGTCACGATTCTTAACGGGATAACTGCGCAATTTTGATCATTAGAGTTGAGTCAGGATGCGTGATTCCCACATCCGCCCGCGTCCAGACCCCCGTCTGGCAACAAGAAAAAGGAAAAAGGCAAAGACAGCCTGAAGCTGCGCTTATCCCGACACTTAACCCTGCGCGCTTGAGGACGAGACCAGAACCAGTGGGAACTTTTTCAATCATCCTTTACCGATTTGTTTGGGAAGAGGGTTCACTCAGGACACACGTGAGCGATAGACACTTTGTTTTAAACCGAATGGCTGTGCTTTATTAATTTATTGTTGACCTCTGACTCTGCGTGTTCAGAAACTGCAAAAGGTCGGACGGTTGCTGTAAAATAATCATGTTTTAAAAAAAAGAAAATGGAAATATAAAGCTGTCAGGAGATTAATCTCCGACCTTAAAACAGTCGTAACTAAAACGCAGATAGCAGATTTGCAGAATCGTGATACCCCCTAATAAGTTGGTACACCGAAAACCAAAATGCCTTTGGGTGATACACAATATTTATTTTACCTTTGTTTTTTGTTGCTTTTTTTTTTTTAATTTTATTTTAGAGATTGTGTTCAATGTTAACAAGAATATGATTTATTGGTGCTGCAATTATTTTTGTAACCTATACCATGTGACATGATGATGACACGAACTGGGTCACACTATTTTACAGTCTACCGTTTCACCGGTATTTCACTGAAAGGTGCGTTATCACTACTATTATTGTTAAAAAAACAGTAGGATGGAACAAACCTATTGTCGACAAAACTAAACTGCAAAAGCGACATTTTGCAGGTAGGTTTGCCTGAGTGGATCAGTATCAGTCGTTAATCGTTAACCTACAGCGAGGACAACTAACTAGCAGCAGGCTGTGAGATTCTAACAGCGCCTGTAATCAGCTCCTACATTTACTCTGTCGAAAAATCAAAATGAAGCTGGAAACCTGGACTGTAAAACAGTGCTGCCCACGGACTGTAGACAACCCTACGTCTGACTTTAAATAAAGACATGTTTTAGAACGAACGTGCCTCGGTCTCATTGAGTGTCTGCGCTCCTCTCTGTCGGGGTCATGTTGGAAAGGAAAGCCCGGGTGTGGAGGCGTTTCTGTGTGTGTGTCTGCCGTCTCTACTTTGGCAATTAACATTTCATCTAAAGTGAAATCTATTTTTTGCATCAAAATCGGCACATAAATACATTTTTTTTATTTTTAATGGCTAGACCTGTTAACAATAGTTTTGATATTTCTTCAATACATGCTGAGATCATAATTTCTGCAGAGGGCTGCTTGTTTGTTTGTTGCCTCTCATCAGCTCATCTTGAAATCCAACAACAATAACAAAAGACTTTGCTGATCTTTGCCTCTGCAGTATTGTCGCTCCAAGAACCAAGAGTTCCATTTACACTGAGGAGGCAGCTTGGGGGTTTTTGTGTGCCTCTTCCCTGCCTCGCTGTCTACGAGAAACATATCAGTTACAAATATTTAATAACCTCATTTGAGGGATTACTGCAAAAAGTTAGGGCCAATTTATCAATATCAGAACTTTTTCCATGTTTTACATATCAGTATCGGCCCAAAAAGTTGCACATTGGCCGGACTCTACAGTCAATTCTGTCACTGCGATTGTTTACTGGTGGGATTTGACCTGTATGATGTGGAATACAGAGGCCAATCAAGTGGAAGCTGTGTGGGCTTAACTGTGCCAGCCGGACTGTGTGTGGGGAGAGAACAAAGGCCAGCATGGTCAATCAGCAGGCAGACTAAATATTCCAGGGGATTGTCGCTTTCACTTCTCCATTCTGCAGCATCCAACACGACTGACGGGAACCACTGTCACGTAGTGAAACTATCTTTAAATTGTCTGGTTGACGCGTGGGGAAAAACCACACGTCGGGAGTGAAACACCACCGTTACCACTAACTAAGATCACGTGTGGAACGTTTTTCCTCTCACTTTCGATCATTCCTCTTCATTTTGTGTTGGCCAGTTGGCTTTTGTTCGAGAAAAATGTGACATTAAAGAGAGCTGTCAACAGAACATTAGTGAACCAATCGGCTCCTTCAGCTCTGAGTCTGACCTGCCGACCCGCTCTGAACCTGTGCACGCCCTGTGCACGGAGGGTTTGGGCCCCTCCTGCCAGTGAGTAAACAGTTTGTGAGCTGCTGAAGAGTTTACCCATCAGGTGCTGGGAAAAGCACAAGCTACGGGTATATTTTACAATAATTACCAAGTGATGGACGCTTAACGACGCCAACATTTTTAGTCAAACCAGTTTAAAAAGAAGTCAACATAGGCAGCATCTCGCTCTCTTCCTGCCATTACAAGCGTTCAGTCTTTCACGCCGCTCTGTCCTGTACCTGGGGGGTCTCAGGCGGGTCACTCCAGGGCCCCGATGGACTGCAGCATGCCCTCCAGTTTGCCACTCTCGTGCAGGTCGGCCACGTTGCTGCCGCCTCCCACGCACTCCTCACCGATGGAACACCCGCGGGACCTGCGTTCAAATCCACAGACACACAGGGACGCAACTGCTTAATGTGCAAGTCAAAATCAGGGTTTGAACATTAACCATCCAGCTGCCACGCTGGCACGTGGCATTTAGCTTTACATGCCAATCAGTCTTTTTGATTACTGGATTGTAATTATTCTATTGAATGCAGATCGTTTCCCTCCAGGCACTGAATAACTTGAAAATGTGCCTATATTTTTTTATTTCTTGTTGAAGTGGAGAGCGTCACTCTGCTTCACGTCGGTCTGCGCCTGCAGTGGCAGCACAGTTACCCAGCCTGCTTATTATATCTTCATTTTATCGTGCATTATGTTTTATAGTGAAGTCGTTTACTGAATACAAACTGGTAGTCATGGGTTGTTGGTTTTTTTGGGCTTGTTTTTTTTAACTGCTGTTAAACCCCCCACCTCTCCAAAAAACAGCACTTTTCTCCAATGTGCTGTTGCAGGATCCATCCACAACCCGGCAGCCCCTGACACCACGCCACCACGGGGGACACACAAATCAAAATGCTCTGTTTGTCTGTTTAGCAAGGACGAAGAGGAGAATAAATATTTAAGAACTGAATTCGACCTAAAAGAAAAAAAAAACTGTGGGGATCAGCCGTGGAATAATCCCCCTCCTCCTAAACTTGCCAACCCGCTGGGGGAGGTGATGAGGGGACGACAGGTAATAAATGTGATGTGATCACGTGTGGAACGTTTTTCCTCTCTCTTTCGATCATTCCTCTTCATTTTGTGTTGGCCAGTTGGCTTTTGTTCGAGAAAAATGTGACGTTAAAGAGAGCTGTCAACAGAGCCGTTCAGAGCCCTCCCCATCAGTGAACTAATCAGCTGCTTCAGCTCTGAGTCTGACCTGCCCGACCTGCTCTGAACCTGTGTACGGTGGGTTTGGGCCCCTCCTGTCAGTGAGTAAACAGTTTGTGAGCTGCTGAAGAGTCTTTCCATCAGGTGCTGGGAAAACACAAGCTACTGGTATATTTTACAATAATTACCAAGTGACGTTTAACGACACCACTATTTGTAGTCAAACCAGTTTAAAAAGGTGTCAACGTGTGTGTGCTAGACTGCAAGGGGCTCCATCGTTACCGTCCACCCAACAGTCTGTTGGCCTTCACGGTGCATATAAACACGGTCTTCATCGTGTGTGTGCGCAACAACAAGGATAAATGTTTCGCTTTTATTTTGATCAGTATATTAACCTTTACATAAGGCAAAATTTGACCAGTTTTCTTATTTTAAAGCGACAAAAAACTCTTAAATTACATTCTTTTAGCCTGAAATTTCAGGGCTTTCCCAAAATAACGATTGTTTTTTGCCGTGTTTGTTGTTTTGTTGCCTGACTGGCAGAGTTTTTAGTGTGTTGTTGGTTTGACAGAAAATGAGGGCATGTGGTTTGACCACAGTGTCGGTTGAAATGGTCACAGTTAAAGCTACCATTCAAATAAGTTGTCATAAGCGTCACTTTCCATAGAATTCATAGAAATATTCATGACTGTTTATACTGTTTGTTAAACCCTAACAAAAACACTATAACATTCATGGAGGATTCACCTATTTATTAATAACGAGATGATTAGATATCTATGTATGCAAAATAGGTTTATGGTTGAAATTTGTGTATAATTGTAAATT
The DNA here is from genome assembly GCA_001698575.1 of Mola mola. Classification (NCBI taxonomy): domain Eukaryota; kingdom Metazoa; phylum Chordata; class Actinopteri; order Tetraodontiformes; family Molidae; genus Mola; species Mola mola. The sequence continues at coordinate 2,438,769 of KV751353.1, forward strand.
GGCCCAATTAATTTCAGTATCAAAACAGAATTAATGCCATTAGTTTTTAAAACTAAGCATTTAGACTAAAACAGTGTAGAAGTCAAAATGACACATGCTGTTAGTCATCTCTCCTCCCGCCACATGAACCCATATTTTAATCACTATCTTTCATTTCAGCGCCGCTTTAAACGGCCGAACCTTTAACAGTGGAATTTGACCTTTGCCCTTTTCCCCTCCGCGGCGACCCGCAGACCCGCGGATTACCGTGCGCGCGCCCGTCAGCTCCTGGAAGTAGTCCTGGATGGCGCCCGTGTCGCTGCGCCCGCCGATGTCGACACAATCCAGGCGTCCCGGCTTGAATTTGTACGCGGACAGAACCTTTCGGGCCGTATGGCAGAACGTGCAGGTGGGCTTGACGAACAGAACCACCTTGTCCCCTTTGATCCGGCTCTGGACGAACTGCTGCGCCATTTTAAGTCGCTTTGTGACTCACAAAGTGAGAGAGTGGAGGAGAAGGAGGAAGAAGACCTCCGCCTTTTGTCGCTGATGGCAATGTGACGCAAACGTGGCCACGCCCCTCCGACGCAGTGACGTAAAAGGAACCCACGACCCAGTAAGAGTTGACGTCATGATATCAACAGCAAAGCAGCAGATATATGTTTACATCTAAGCACGACGCCGTATTTTGGATTAAATGTTTGTCAACAATTGATTGCATTGTTTTCTTGATGTGTTCATATTAAATCTGGGGTCATTTGAAGAAATTCAAGCATTTGTGGACAAAAGAGGCTGAAATAGTCCAAATCTGCTCCACAAGGAAGGGTGACAGACTGCATGTAGGGTATACAGGGTATTTAAGGAGAGCAAATTCAAAACAAATATTCAACTTATTAATCAAGTTTTAAACTTCTGAAGAAATCCGACCTCTGACCCGATACCTAACCTCATTCCATCCGGTTTCTGTCAGCTACGAACATCTACTACTCACAATCTGAGGATATATTCTCCCTCTCATGTACAAACCATTAAGAATCAGTGTTTGATAACAGATTTAGATGAAATATGCAGCATGTAGGCTGAGAGCAACACTCTGAACCAGTAGTTGCCCCGAAATGACGTGTCTTTGATGGTAACTGAGAGCACTGGGATGTAGGCCACCGGTGTTCAAACACGTCGAGAGAGGGGCAACAGCCGACTGGGAAAGCTGTGGAATTCTCAGAAACACCTGAAGGCGAACTGGTGACAGGTGATGGTGTTTAAAAACGTTCCTCGGCGTGCAATCGCAAAGGATGTGGGGCTTCCACCGTCCAGCCTCAGCGTGACTACTGAAAGATACATCCAACATGTACTGCCAACATGTGCTGCCTCCAGCGGTCCGAACCACATCCTGTGCCCAACAGCAGCGTGGCTTCAGAATGAAACGGCACATCGAGCCACAGCGGGAGAGAACTCCACCCTAAAACTGACACCAAGTGTCATCAACTCTTCCCAAACACTCGCTCATTGTTGCTTAAGATCCAACACAGTGGATTCTCCGGTCCCAGTTCTACTGCTGCGGGCATCAGATTCAGTTAATTTGGCAGACTGTGGCAAGAACACTTTGAAAACTCTGTCCTCTCTTTTGTTTGTTTTGCCATTTCCTGCAGTCACATTGAGTGCCTTGAACACAACATTTTAACAGATTCAACACATGGAAATTACCCCATCTTTTTACAATGGCTCTTTTGAAGTTTGGAAGAGCAGATGGAGATTTCCAGCATCTCATTTCTTCAGATATCTTCAGACACGCGATCACGTTCGAAGGTTTATACCATCTTGTGAAACTATCACAGACTCAAAACTTAGGTCAATTTTTAGGCTCTCATCAGCCACTCCTGGGTTGATATCAAATTTGTATATATTGTTAAGGTGGACACTTCTCTCATAAGAGAGAAATGGGAAAAAATAATTACATACTCAGACTAAAGGGGAACAATAGAACCATTATTTAAAACAAATTAAGGAATTCTCTATCAATACCACATATTGCTTAATGCCATTTAAAATGGGGCATAGATTGCATATTACTAAATGTAAAATACACAAATGCCCCCCCTCCGTTTCACCTCTGTGCAACAAGTTCTTGTCTAATGAAGGAACACTTGAACCCTGTTATGTAATGTCTCCTCAGATCCAGATGTCCTGGAATTTTTCTTCTTTTTTTATCTTGAAAATAATTAACTAGTTGAACCTGAATCACAGATGATAATCTTGGTTTTGTTTTGGGCACCTGTGGTTATTGTTTGTCTCATTTTGTTTGTTGTGTTCTGTATGTCTATATAAGGTGTTAGTTTTCTGTATCCCTGATCGGTGAAAGAAAGGTCTCAATGATTTGAGTGTTTTTGCCACCCATCAAAAAAGCAAATGCATAAAAATAAAACAAAGGACATAACAAAAGACACTTCCCAAGTAAACTAAGCGGATTTTTATTGAAATTTTATTTTCCTTTATTGAAATGACATTTTCATATTATCAGAATCCAATTTCATACTTTGTCAGTGGTTTCTTTCATCAAAACACTGTCTGGGCATTTGGTTCTTTTTTTTGTCACTTCTTCAGTAAGACTTTTAAACTTCTCGCCATTCCATGGTGACCAGACCCAATTAAAGCAAACCTCTTATTGACAGAGACACTTTTGGAGGCCTGAGAAGAGGATGCAAGTGACGGGTAACACCTCAAAGGCTGCGTGTGAAGACCTGGTTTCATTAATTGGTTGACGTGTCCCTTTGTGATGCTACAAATTCTGAGCCAGTTACAAGGGGATAAACAACTGAAAACACAGAACCCGTCGCCCACGTCCGTTATTAGTGTTGATATCTGGCAGAGCGTGAACTCGTGTCAACATTTTGTATTTGTCTTTAAAATACAAGAGCTGATTTGGGTTTGTTTTTTTTTTTTTTTAAACTAAACCGAGTTTAGAATTATGCTTTGATTCTGACAACACAACAAAGCAGCCAGTCTGCTGCAGAGACTGACTGTTTGACAGAATGCCACAACCAAAATATGTGAAAGAACTGGCTGGTGTTTACTTATCCACCACTCCAACATTTTTTTTTCCCCAATACTGACTCTAGCATGTCGGCACTAGCTTAACGTCTGCTCAGTATCCACTTTATTAGATTGAGAGGTGTTTTCAACATTCTGAAACACTTCTCAACATGATGGAGTCTTGTACAACGCAAATTTTAATTATGAGCTCAGCCATAAACAGAGGACCAAAAATAAACATTATAAATTTCTTGTGGCTGGACTGTTGTGCTGGAATGCATTAAATTAAACGGGTGCAACCAAATAAAGTGGCCACTGGCTGTTTATACCAAACCAGCCTGACTGCAACAAAAACTGAGTCAACCCCGGTTGATCGTTGTTGTGACACGGTTCTACGTCGCTTTCCAGATTATTGTCTCTTAACATTAATCCCCAATCAGAAATTTTACTCCATGGATGCAGTACCAGAAAAGCGTTTTTAATTTTTGGCAAACATTCTGACACAGGTTTGTAAACAATTTTTCCCTTGTTGAAATAAAGACTTTTCACAGAAGCCATTCAACCATCGAACTAAATCGGTATCAATTTTGAAAGAAACAAACAAAAAAAAAAAAAAAAGCTTCTATGAACTCTTTCACCGCTCTGCAAAACTCAAGCTGAGAGACGAGTACGTTTTTGATGGCAATATAGATTTGCCCTGTGGTGGATGACAAAAGAAGTGAAACAGAAAACTGTTCGCCCCTGGATAAAGCTGCAGAGGCCGGCGCAGTCCTTTCCAGGTTCCACACATGAACGTGGAAAATAAGGAGCTTCTGTTTCTTTTCCACTAAGCCCAGGTACTGTTAGTCCTGCCAGGTTGATCCCGAGTGCTCTGGCTGGTTTAACACTATAGCAGCTTTCTTTTTTTTTTTTTTTGCTGTTTGAATTTTTTTTTTTCCACATTTCTATGTTCTCTTTCACCTGTCACTCCACATGATGCACAGCCATACGAACACACGCACTCACACTGTTTTGTAACACTCCTTCCAGACTGAACATCCCATCCTAACTCAGACGTCGACATGCACACGCACGCAGCCCGTTGCCAGGCAGTTATAGTTCCTTTGTTTAGGCTGTGGTGTCTAAGGATCGGCTTAACTTGGCGTTTTTGAGTGTAAGGCATCCATAAAGCACCGTGAACACCAAAAACTATGAGGGGAATACGGATCCCCTGTTCCGAGGGGGATTATACTCTTTTAGATTCCTCATGTAGCCATTACAACTAAATTTACAATCCATGCACACAGTTTTTTTTTACTTAACAATCAGCCTGTGATTTCTCCCGCACGTTTTCCTTCCTCCTCAACCTCAAACGCGGTGACTCCGGCAACGTGTTGCAGCGAGGTCACCCAGGACAGTTTTCACGTCGGGAGAGGAAACGAGGCACGAGCAACAGCTTGGCCAAATGAGATGACATAATGGAATCTGCGTGCAAAAATGGCTTCACAAAAGGTAAAACGCATAAGGCCCGTGGTAAATTTTTTTTTTCTTTTTTTTTTTGCATCGTTTTCAACAAAAGTTAAACAATAAATCATCTGCAGGCTCTTCTTTTCGCACTACGAGCCCCAAAATAAATAGATCTCCCTCTCTTTATTTTTTTTTAACTTAAATATTGTTAATATTTTCTGTTTCTGCTCAAAAATACATTTTTTTGTTCTTTTTTTTTTGCCTGAATATAAAGTCCTTCAAAGGTTAGAAGAGTTGAAGTCCCCAAACCCCTTCACACATGCAGGCAGCCCCTTCCACTAGTCCAGTGGTATGAAATTCCACAGGAGCTCATTGAGGGGGAAAAAAAAAAAAAAAGACAATGAAAGCATGAGGTGGGGGTGGAGGTGGGGTAAAGTCCACATAGGATTTCAAGACTGCAGGCAATAATGAAGCCAGTGGAATCAAAGATGAGAAGAAAAAGGAAGGAATGAGAAAGAGCATGATGGGGAAGAGAAAAGGGAAGGAAGAGAGGTTGGTGGTGGGGGGGGCGGCAGGACTGTTCTGGAGGCAGTAACTGAAGGGGTCTTAAACAACAGCCGGTCGGACACCCCCCTCCCCTCCTGGTTCGGCATGCGCTCTCAATACTGATTTGTGAGGATGTGTGCCGCGCTGTCAGCACCAGGCCTTGGCTCTGCGCCCGTCAAAATCCGCTATTAGCCGCTTGATGTGGGCCAACTTGTTGTGCAGGTACTCGCAGCGCTGTTTCTCCTCGTGGTAGTTGGGACTGTGCTGTAAAACACACACACACAGTATCAGGCTCCACCCACCACTCAAAAGCAAAGTTTACAGCTAACACAGTTAAAAATGAGTCACTACTTACATGTTTCATCTTTTTGTACTCTTTCAAGACTTCTTCTTGCACCTTCTGTAAAAGGCAGTGTTGTTTTTTAGCAATTAACAAACTTTGCATTCACTAACTTTGTGACAGGACAAAGGTGTTGAGTCAGTCTGGGTGAAAATGTTGTGAATGCTGCAGAATTCGACAGCAGCACCGACACCTGCAGGTGAATTCTTGTCTAATGCGACACAATCAAACAGGTGTATGCGGCTTTAGATTAGAAACTGGAATGTGAAGATGTAACATCAAATTGAGAACACTGTTCACAGTGACCTGGTGTTCTTTGGTACCAGGTGCCAGTTTCCGACACTGGGAATCCAACTGGGTAAAGCGGCGTGTGATGTTCTCCACACGGGCATGTAGCAGGCGATATTCATCATACTCTGCATTGAAGTCATCTTTGTAACTCTGACGCTGGTCCATGGACACCAACGGTAGGTACTTCCTGTAAACACAAAAATAAATCTAAATGAACAATATCTCTGAAGTGGTTACACATGTAGTACTGGTTTTACCTGTGTGCTATAAAACTAGTTTTATACCTGGGCTTTTAATTTGTATTCATGTGTAATGTAAATTTTAACTGTGCAAACAGCTGTTCATCAATACAGCGTTTTGTAACTGACTGCACGCTGCTTGCTCCCTTCATCCTGGTTTAAACGACTTGAATAAACTCAGACTGGTGTTACTAGTAGCACAGTTCAACAAAACTGCAAAGCTACCCATGATTAACCCTCTCCTATCAGTTGTGTTGAAATTTACATCCCTGTCTGTCCGAGCTCAAATGTAGGGAAGAGTCTGAAGGAGTTTAATCAGGTGAATGGGATATTATTACTACAGTACACTGACATGTATTGGTTCAATGAATAATTTCCAGTATGATACATGCTTTGTTACTTCAAAGACTCATTTTAGAAAGGACCTCTGAGTGTTTTGTCACATAATGTACTAACGATCCCTTTAATTTCAATATTCAATATAAAAGTGTAAATATCTATTTGTATTTCATTAAACACACCCTCATACTGTCCATTAGTAACAGGACAACTAGGGTTGCGTAATCTCGTGTATTTTATAATTGCTCATGTGCTGATAAGAGCTTGCTGACAGCTCCAACCTTTATCAAACATGGTGCAAAAGTAGTTTGCTGCTCTGTGGACAGTCAGCCGTGCACAAACTCTAATTCAGTGTTGCTTTATTGAATCTCAGGTTTACTTTCAAAAATACACGCAGGAGACACAGAGACATGGCTGAGTGAGAGACGGTTGTATAAAAACATCAGAAGTAAATAATATACAGCTTGTCTTTAAATAGAAGAGCAGCAATATAGGTGAAGATTTAAGTTTGAATAACATCTATTATAGACACAGTGACCTTAACCTTTGACCCCCAAAATCTAGTCTGTTAAATTCTGAGTTAGAGTGGACATGTGCCAACTTTGAAAAAAGTTCCTCAAGGCATTTTTGAGATATGACGTTCACAAACTGGCCCAGACGATGTATGTACTTATAGGCGTACACCGGCTGGACAACACTGAAAACATAATGGCTCTTTCACTCTTGCTTTGGGCTCACTAAAACTCGCTGACCTGTAATATACCCTGCTGAAAGGTGAAGGTGGTCGTGCTGCGAGAAAATGGAAAAGCTGAAGTATATCAGGCTGACTCACGCTACATAATCAGGCAGCTCAATAGTGGAGGAGAATTCAGTGGATTGGACTGGCTTCTCTTTATCCAAAGAGTCTGAGGAGAAAAAGGAAAGTGTAAGAATGTAAATATTCTACTGATAATACACAACAGACCTTTTCACAAGAGTGTTGATTCTATCGATGAGCAAGATTATCAAACCAGAAAATACAACACGTACAGAGCATTTGTTTTGACTTTTGATGCGTTCATCTTCATTCAATGTGAGGGTTTTTATTACTTTATGTGACAGAAACACACCTTGGTCATTATGAGTATTCTTGTTGATAACTTCTCTGCTCTCTTCCTCAGCACCACGCCTCTTTTTGGATTTACGAGTCTCTTCAGCCTGCCCTGCTACATTGGGAGGACTTGTGCTGCCTTTTTCAATCCGTTTCCCTTTGTCCCTCTCTCGATCCTTCTCCCTGTGCTTCTTAGATTTCTTTTTAAACTTCTTGTTGGTAGTGCTGGACAAAGGAGGGCTGGTGATGACAGAGGAGGTAACTGTAAGTGAAGTACAAGGAGGAGGGCTTTGGGAGGCGCTGGGCCTGGGAACGGTGACATGGTGTCGATAGCGGTCCTGCAGGGGCCCACCAGAAGAGAAGGGGCTGGGCGACGGGTCTCTGCAGGAGGAACTCTGGTCTACGGGCAGGTCCTGGGTGCCGCAGCCCTCTGGGGTGCTGGGTGAGTTGGAGTTGGAAGCGGGGCTGGGCTGCTGGTGAGAGGGTGCAGGTGGGTGGGACGAGATGGGGAGATGGGTGGGAGGGCCTGAGGTGACAGTTAAGGGTAAGGACGAGCGCTTGGAGATAGGACTGCCCTCGTCCTCGCGGCGGTCAGAGGAGGAGGAGGTGGATGAAGATGCGGCTGGCCCTCGATTGCTGAGGTGGGAGATGCGGGCTTTCTTAGGTGCCAAAGGATCGATGAAGTCAAAGTCTGGCTGGCGTTTCTAAAGAAAATACAAACGTTTAAGCCAAAATTTTGCAGACTCCACTGTAAGGGGTATGTTTGTTAGTGCATATTGGTTCACATACCTGTGGGGACGTGGGAACACTGTCTTTGGGAGAACTGCTTGAAGAAATAGTCTCAGTAGGAAGACCCAATTTGCTGTTTAAGAAAGGAAAGCATGTTTTAGGAAGGTATGGATTAATAGAAAAGGCGGCGCAGAACTTCCTGAGACCAAGGAAAAATAAGGCAAAGCAAAGCAGAAAAAGAATGCAAGCTAAACTAGAAATATGCAGGTTTAAAAAGAAAAAAAGAAACTCCTTTAAAAATACTCAAAAAATTCATAATAATGCTTATCTGCCTATTCACCTATAAGCTACTTCACGATGCAGATTTAAATAATTTTTTTTTAACTTTCCCTTTACTGCATATGGGGTACACAAATTAACATCAAGACCTTCTAACATTATGCAATGGAATTAAACAACATTGACCATAGAATGAATTGAAGCTGAGCGTCAAAGCAAAAAGCCTAACGGGCAATTTCTGTACCGAGCCAGGATCCGGTCAACCTGGGTCTTCTCGTCCTCAGAGTAGCCAGGCCAGTCTCTCTGGACATCACGGTATATAAAGTCCTTCAGTGAGTAGGAGTTGTCTTTGGGGTTCAGGTTTGCCACCTGTTTGGTGTACACGTAGATACAAACACAAACATTCTTTAAAAATTTACTCTATGACCGCATGGGAAGAAGTATAAAATACATGCAGCAATGTCATATTTCCTGCACCGGCTAAAAATCGGTGCAATTATGCGATTTGTTTATTGTTAAACTGAAAATTTTAAACTCTTTATAGTAAATATTGTAACTTATGGCCATTACATTTAGGTGATAATTTCAGACATTGCGCAAGACCACAGAGAGGCAACCAAGATGAAAACAGTAACCGCTGCTAAATAAATTTTGCTGCATTTCATTGCCAAAAAAGACGTGATAATCAAAAAAAAAAAAAAAAAAAAATCCTGAATGCTGAATATCAGACCCTGACAATTCACTTTGGCAACAAGTATTATGGCATTTAAAGCCTTGTTTCCACAAAGCAGTACGGTTCGTTTTGGTTCAGTACAGTACGCATTGTTTGCATTCCTATTGTCAAAAGCCTTTAATAGTAATAATACCCTTAAATAGTAAACCGTACAGTGCCAGTTTTGTCACCCTTCCCTTGGGGTACCTCCCAGAGCTAAATACCATAAAAGAGGGGGGGGCTAGACCCACAGCGGTGCACTGATTGGTTGACAGAAAAGTCATTTTATTTTTCTTCGTGGTGTGCAGCCTTTTCTGAAACAGAGCCTGTCTACTTTGTGGGACAAACAGCCCTATGCCTCCATTGTTTCCTTTTTTGTTGGCATCGTTTCTTCGTGGGGACACATTGTTTCGCATTTCTATGAAACTGAGGTAGTCAGGTTACCTGGCCCACCAGGTAATGTTAATCTTGCTAGTGGAAACACAAGCCTGTAGTGAGCGTACCTGTGCTGTACCTAGCTGAACTGAACCGTACTGCTTGGTGGAAACATGTTTTATAAAGGCAACAACATACAGACATCTTACAGTACCTGTTGCAGGGTGGTCCCCAATGAATTTCGGTCCTTCTGGTTGATACCATCCCGCTGCAAACGGGCAAGCACTTCCAGCTTCTTGTACGACCTCAGCGCCAGCAGGTGGATGATGCGGTCACGGAAGGACCGCTGAGACACAGGATTGTTGGAAAGGCACTTGCGAATAGTGTTGGCTGGGTTGATGGGTGTGGAGCGCTTCCGCTCTGGGACCACCTCTGGGGCCGAAAGCACTGGCTTACGGATATGGACTTGCTTTCCTTGAAAAACACAAAAGTGAAGACATGTTAAAAGCCCTGTCATCATCATCAACATTGTTACGTTGTCACAGATTTACTCAGGAACATTCTTGCTCCACTTCTCATCTCGTAACAATAATAAAAAAGGAGTACAAATATACTGAGTCTGATATCATTCAAACACTTTAGCACTGACCTTAAAAACAGAAAATTTCTGCTTTGTTAGTTTTAGATGGTCAGACACTGCACACTTGAAAACTGCCAATTAGCAGCACAAAACCAAATAGGACCATAGATTGTCATAACCAAGCATATTTTAAACCTTATTTTCCCTGGATTCTGTGAACTGGGTAAAAATGTTACACAAGGTCAAAAAATGTTCTTAATGCCGGGACAAACCAAGCCAACAATTGGCCATAGGGAATGCCTGAAAATCTGTCCTAGTCTTCTTGGTGTGTCCTACAGTTGGATTCGTCTTTCATGCTGAACTGGCGTCAAGTTGGGCCATCATATAGATCACCGCAATTGGCTGTTCAGCTTAGCAAATTAGTGCATGAGAATTGAGACGGAAGCGATGAAAAATCAAAGCTCCTTGAACCCGTACAATCCATGATTCACACATTTTAGGGCCATTTCTCCTAAAATTTTTACTCTGCCTCTTCCTTTCTTCTTCAACAAGCAACAGGCAAGTTCGGACAAAACCAATGGCATTTGTATCACCTGGGGAGCTATAATGAGCAAGTGAAAGTGAGGGCAAAAACTTATGTTTACTGCTTAATCTTTGTAGATACAGTATGTTTTCCAGATTCCCTTTTGATACACAGTACGCAGACTACCGCCCCCTCCCCCCTTCGGGTTTAGAAAAATCCTTCTACCACACAGAGTGTACATACTGGCCAATGATATCTAATGCCATTGCTAGTCCAAAATACCATGAGTGAATCGCAACAGAAGAGACCAGCACTAAACAACACTTAATACTGGACTGCAGCTCTCTGTATCTCCTAAAACTAGTTTGGAAAATCCTTTTTGCAATATAGGTGATAAATAACCTGTTTCTACTTTGCGGAACGATATGCATCACTGGGGTATTTACACATTTCCCTAAACCGCTTTATTGTGAAACTATGAAGCTCTCCTTAAGCTCTAAAGAGAAAGACACAAGGAAGTGTACACTTATATAAATGTTGTTTAACAGACTAATGACATTGCTGCAAGTGGAAAGACAAAACAAAATGTTAAATAATGTGTCCTTCTTCAGAAATAATCCCAATGTAAATTTCGAACAAGAGTATAGTAATTTTACACATCAATTACCAATGAATCCAAAATGACAAGGGTTGCGCAGCTTTCATTGAAACTGGCTACAAAAGACATGTAATTCACAGCTGGTTACCTGAAATTAACAACTTGTAAAACGAGAATCAAAAGGCTCATTTTGCATTACTAAACAGGGTGCTTTCTCCAAACCAGCTGCTACAAGCTTCTGCCTCACCCTTTTTGTCTGCTTCTCCTCTCGTTTCCCAGTTTCTATCTGGGCCAGTGTATGCAAATATCTCCCTAGTGTGAAGAAAAACAGGCCTGAGGAGATTTTAACTCCCACTGAAAATGTATAGACTGAGCTTCTCTTTTGATTCATTTTAAACAAGGCAATCCTTGACAAGGTCTTGGATCTCTTGAACTATTTTAGACAATAAAGATAGCTCAGTTCGCTTTGTAATTGGATATAAAGTGACAACTAGAAATTTAAAAGATGGCAGTTTCAGTGTTTCTTAGGAGTAAAAGTATTACTTGTATTTATAACAGACAAGCACAAAATTTTTGGAGATAATTCCTTCACTAAAGAAAACACATTTTTTTAATTATTTTTTTCAAATGGATAAATAGAGACACCAGCCAACTAAATCTAAATTCACTGGGTGCATCTGTCTGCATCGGTATGTATACAAATAAAGGCACATTTTCAGTTTCATGTTTCTTGCATTATCCTGTACACATTTTCTCTGAAAAAAAACTTGAGGTTGTATACATCTATGCACTGATAGAGTTGCAGTTTCCATCCTTGTCCTTTTCAAATGGATAAATAGAGACACCAGCCAACTAAATCTAAATTCACTGGGTGCATCTGTCTGCATCGGTATGTATACAAATAAAGGCACATTTTCAGTTTCATGTTTCTTGCATTATCCTGTACACATTTTCTCTGAAAAAAAACTTGAGGTTGTATACATCTATGCACTGATAGAGTTGCAGTTTCCATCCTTGTCCGTCTTGGTAGAGAAACTCCTGTTGGCAAGCACAGCAATGAGACATTTCTTGTAGTTTGTTCACCAGGTTTGCACACAACTCAGGAGGGATTTTGGCTCATTCCTCTTTACAGAATGTCTCTAAATCCTTCAAGTTTCTTTGCTGCCGCTTGGACACTCAAAGCTTCAGCTCCCTCCCAAGGTTTTCTATCGGGTTGAGGTCTGGAGACCGACTAGGAAACTCCATGGCCTTAATATGCTTGTTGTTGCTGAGGAAAGGAGATTTTCATTCAAGATTTTAATGTACATGGCTCCGTTCATTGGCTCCTCAATGCGGTGAAGTCACCCTGTACCCTTTGCACAAAACAGCCACAAAACATTATGTTTCCACCTCCGTGCTTGACTGTGGGAATGGTGTTCTTTGGGTCATACTCACATTTTTTCATCCTCCAAACACGGCGGGTTGAGTTGAAATAGCTCAACTTTGGTTTCATCTGACCACAGCAATTTCTCCCAAACCTTCTGAGTCATTTAGATGTTCACTAGCAAACTTAAGGCAGGCCTGTACATGTGCCTTCTTGAGCAGGGGACCTTGCGGGCACTGCAAGATTTTGGTCCATTAAAGGCGCAGTGTGTTACCAACTGTTTTCTTGGTGACTGAGGTCCCAGTTGCCTTCAGACCATTAACAAGCTCCCGCCGTGTAGTTTTAGGCTGCTCCCTCACCTTTCACAACATCATCTTCACTCCACGAGGTGAGATCTTGCATGGAGCTCCAGACCAAGGACACCTGATGGTCATTTTATGTGTCTTCCACATTTGGATGACGGCGCCAATGGTTGTCACCTTCTCACCAAGCCTTTTGCCTTTGGTTCTGTAACCCATTCCAGGCTTGTGCAGGTCTATAATCTAGTCCCTGACATCTTTTGACAGCTCTTTGGTCTTGCCAATGGTGCTAATAGAGATTGGAATGGAAGAAACTGATTCCTAAAGCAGGTGAACTTTATACACATGATGAGTTAAGATCAGGAGTATTGGTAATTTGTTGATTGCGCACAGCTGTGTGCCACCTGGGCACCAGCAAATCTGTGGGAGCCAGAATTCTGGGTGAGTTGTTGGGGATCAAATACTTATTTCAGCCAATAAAATGCACAACATTTTATGACTTTTATATTGTGTATTTTTTATGCATTTTCGACTGATATTCTGTCTATTGCCATAATCAGTAAACAACCAAAAGTCCACTAATTTTTTTGTAAGTAGGCAAACTTACAAATTGAGCAGTGGATATAATAACAATTTCCCCCACTGTATGCATCATATGGTGCAACAATCACCTGAAACTCAACATTGAAACTAATGAGCTTGTGATGCACTACAGTGCTACAAATACAGATGTTTCTGCAAAAAAGCTAGAAATTACAAATTCTAAAACATAGACACCAGTCACACACACATCTAAAACCTGTAAGCTTGGATGATTTTCTTCCTAAACTATCCAGTTAAATCATTTCAAATTGAGTTTTTTTTACATCTTTTTGAATATTGTGATGTCACAATGAAGCTGAAGTTTGACCATTGGGACAAAAAATGTAATTTATTCATCTTCATTGTCCTGTTAAACATTTGTTTTTATCCGTCATACATAGTGTGTGAAAACTTGAGTTTTGGACTAAATATTTGTTTAACAGATCAGAGCGAACTTGACCTTAGACCACAAAAAACTAATCAGTTCACAATCAGGTCGAACTGAACATTGTTTACAAGTAGACAAGTTGACAAGTTGGAAAAGATGTGATCACAGTGACTTTGATCTTGTACCCCTGACTGCCTAAATCTAAATATAATCAGTTGAATCCAACTTCCTGAAACACTGAATTGAGTAAGAATTGGACAGATGGACATACAACCTGTGTCCGGATAAAAATGTGATGTGAAAACCAGAATATTTTTAAGTAATTTGAGGTGCGTGTGTGTAAACAGGACACAGGACATATATTGTCCATCCGGTGGACACATATTTGACCTTCCATCAGCATTGTGGCCGTCATAATTTAAATTTTAAATCAAAAATCAATTCAATTGAGTTTGCTCGGTTTTGCTGGTTGAATTAAAAGGCAAAAGGGCAAATTATTTATTCCCTCCACCCTGCGTATTTCAATAAATCTAATTTTAAAATAAAAAAAATTCAAAAGACAACATAGCTACATTAATAATCTGTAGATACACTTGCAGACACATCATTCTGTTTGCATGAAGACAATCAATTGACTGCTACTGGAGGTAACAATGAGAGCTTTAAAGATCCAAGTTTATTTTTTCTCTCAGAGATACTTTTATAAATGTGTTCGGCAAGGGAATTTCTTCAGCACAGAACTTTTTAACAAACTCAGTTTCTAATTTTTATAGATATAATTCTATAATTTTCTGTTGAACTGAGGTACATTTTTGTTTGTGAAAATTATTTAAACTTTACCAACTCTATACCTGGAAAATGTTACTAGGATTAAGTCTATGTCTAACTTTTTAATTAAGACGATTAAAATGTAAATGACAGTTGTCATGACATAAAACCAAAGATTAATTATTTGTAAATCCAGATGTGATTGTCCGACAATGACATACAAAAATAGTTTAAATTGAATTGTGACCCTAAAAATATAAAGTCAAATCAACTTGTGGATTTAGAGAATAGTGACACCTACTAAGCAGGTTGTTTTCTTGCACATTGTGCCATACGTGCTCCAAGCTGAATACGACATTTGTGTAAGCCAACAGAAAGTGACAAGGCAATTGAGATTAATAACAGATTGTTTTTTCTTTTAGCCATGTTGGCTCGCATCATGGCACTGGGTGGTGCCAGTTGATAAACAGTATGTCCTAGTTAGTTGCAAATGATAGATATTATACACCAGCATCAATTAGTGGCTGGACTGTGCCAATTTCTGACTTGGCCTACAACATTTGGCTCTTATTAGTCACACTACTAAACTGGAAAAGACTGAGATGGCAAAATGGCTTAGTCCGTTGCATTATGGATTTGAATGGAATCAGGCTGTCAGCTTTCATCTATTCAGTCTCTCAAAAGGGACCGAGTTTAAAAAGAGGCGAGGTATTGATAGGATGTACAGCAGTGCTGGTGTACAGATCCAACATGGCATCTGACTGTGTCAGGTACAGAACTGAATGGGTGCTGAAGGCCTTACCTCTGTACTGGCCACCAGGCTTGATGACTTTGGTCCCACGTTCACGTGTGTCCTCCACAGCCTGGGTCATGCGTTCCCGGGTCACCTGGTAGGAGTCATTAGTGGCGCACACTGTGACCTTGTCCTGTACTGTTGCCAACAAAGCCAGGTGTGAGGCCCCTGAGCTAGAGACAAAGAGGGAGTATGAGAGAGAAATGTTAGGCTGAGTGGGATTACCTTCTAGAAATGTGTGGTAAGACTGTGGAAGGTGATTCAGCTGACCAGTGATCTTTACCTTGACACATATTGGTGGATGCATTCAAAACTTCCCTGAGGGTTGTCCTTGCCCACATTAGACAGGTAAAAATCAAAATTGTGGAAGGCATCAGAGGAAGAATCTGTCTTTGGAATTTTAATATGCTATAAAAAAAAAAAAAAATGGACATAATAGAGAATAACAATTTTGTTAATACTGAGTGCCTGAGATAAATGCACAAAGGTTAATCCATCATTTAAAATGGCATTAAAACATTAAAGTAAAACATTTTCAATTAATCTCCAGGTGTTCCCCTCAGTTCAGTATACTGAACAATGAAGCAGTGTCCACATTAGAGCAAGATACACGGATATATTAAAAAAAAACAAATGAAAGTTATCATGAGCAAGGAAGGTATCTGAGGTTTCAGCAGCTACCTATGACATATGACAGTTATGTGCCTCATGGATTAAAAACAGTGAAACCAGTGCTTATAGACTTCAGAAGTTAGCTTGGGCCTTTCTGAACAATACAAAGACATTTTCTGAGGCTAATGTTTGTCACCCATTTTCATTAAGTTATTTGGACTGTATTTTCTTACATGATAAATATACAATATGATCACTCAACTGATGCATTTGTGATAAGATAACAATAATCTAATAGGTCAATACTGGTGAAATATATATGTGGAAACCGTGACACTTGAGTAGGCCTTATTGAGTTGATAAAGTTGACCAAGTAAATGTTTTTAAAGGTGATATGTTCCTGTGAGTGTGTCTAAATGAATAATGAACAAAAACCCATGCATGCAAGCACACACAATAAGTGAAAGACCGAAAAGAAGAAGAAATTTGAAAAAAAAAAAAAAAAAAAAAAAAAAAAAAAAAAACACAAAGTGCTTCATCTTGGAGCCCATTGAATTGTATTGTTGGCCGCAAAGAAGTTACATTCTGAAAATGAAGAAAATCAAAAGTTAACCCCTACCGATAGTCTGGATACGAAAGGCGGAATTGATAATTAAAGCATTAAAGCTTTAATGTTCTGTTCATGACATTGACACTCAAATTCTAAATCCACCTTCAAATTACTGTGTAGCCTTCTTCATGCTGTTTCATTCTGTCTAAACCACCTTTTTCTGCACAGTTGCATTGTCCCTGCAAAGATTCAAGGTCAAAATTTCATCAAAAAAAACCTCCCAAAAAAACCCCAAAACAATAAAGACATTCATTAAAAAAATACATATATTACAGCTCCATATCCTAGTCAGTTTCCATACCGCAATAGACTAAATGGAAATGATTATTGCTTTGCAACTAACTTTGTTCACTTTTCCAACAGCTGAAAAACATCTTTTTATTCACTGACAAAATGACACCCGTGCTGTACATTTTCCTAACAAGTGCTTACTCATCCTGGGAAAAAAAACAAAAAAAACACAGCTGTTAACGGCTGTTGCGAAACTTAAATCCACATTCATCTGTACTATACATTTTTAGGATTTTCACCTTGTTACTGGTTTAACCACACACATTCAAAACACAGATACTGTGAACAGTATTTTCTGCTCTCAATGGAAAACCAACAATGTTTTCTTAGGTAACTGGAACCACACAGTTTCAACATGACACACTAGTTAAGCGCAAGGGCAGCTTGAAACATTATAGTTCATGACAGAAATACTAATCAGATTGCACTTCACTTTTTTTCACTTCCAGTAGAATTTTTGCAGGAAGGAAGTTACCCTTAGTGAAATTACGACTCAGCATTTTGCCATTGTTAAAGAGCAACTACCATTTACCAAATTCAAGGTAGAGATGCAACAAGCAATCAGTCAGTCAATCAAAAGAAATCTAATCGACAACTATAATGAAAATCAAATTATTGTTTCAGTCTTGTTTCAAGCAAAATTATTACTCATTTGTTAGTTCAATGTCTTAAATGTCAGAATTTACTGCTTCACTTTGTCACTTATGGGAGTAAATGAAGTGTTTGGATTCTTAATTTGATTGGAGTAAGCAGTCTGAGGCAGTCATTTTGGGCTGCAGCTCTAATTCAAGGGTCACACTGAATTATTATAAAAAGTACTTTGTTTACATTTATGAATGTAAATTTGTTTTTCTGAGCAGTATTTCACACAGGAACATTGTAATTTATGCAAATGAGCTATTTATCACAAAAGGCATTTATCGCTAATACAGGTTAAGCGGGGAAAAAGTGTATAATTGCATTGCAAGGTAAATTTAAAGGTATGCATTTAAATTTTCTGCTTCTGCTCCTAAAATTGTCAGTAAGAGGCACAAGTGCTCATTGTAAAACAAGCTAGTCTGGAGCCTTGTAAGTATTTACAAGGTAGATGTTAGGTAAAATTGATTGTTTTATGTACAACTTGGACAACAGCCCATGAGAAAACATACGGCTGTATATAAAGGGGATACTTCAGAAAAGCCTTCGTTTATGTGTAGACTTGCATGTTTGTGTTGACTGCTAATTGAAACTGAGTTGATAGATGCAAATATGCAGTGGTTGCTCTAGCATGGGATTAACTTTAAAGGAAGGCATTCTTTAGCCCAACATTATAGATACAGGTGCTCAGGCATAGGCTTAAAAAAAAAAAAAAAAATCCTATAAAAATTCCAGTTAGGCTGTGTGAAATTAAACACTGATCCCAGCCTCTCTTGTACTTTATAGAATAGGAACACACAGGACTCCTTGTTTCTTCACTCAGTTTACAGCAGAACAAGTTTGGCTAGATCATTACTTCTGAAATTTTCTGGCATGTGTGAAGGTGCATTTTTAGCAACATTTTCTAAATCCTTGGACAATAAAATACTCTTTTCTTACTCACACACACACACAAAATGCAGATAATCAAAAATAGGCTGTCAAATCATTTCAGAATTATAAAAATACATCATAGCTGTTGAAGCCATGCTAATGCAAGCTGCTGACCGACTCCCTCCCCCACCGTCCATACACTTACACACAGTAACTAGTCCTCACACACACAGTTCTGATCACATTTCACATCACCACAGAAAGACAAAGATAGCCAGCTCCCATAGTTCGATGACTGGCTGAGCGACGAGACACATTACTGAGTGAGAGAGAAACAAAAAGCAGGCAGTTTTGGCTGCCCAGTCAGCAAGAGATGGCAGGCTGCCGTTCAATGCAGCGCACAGACCAACATTAGCACATCCAATAAGGTCGCAGCAGGGGCTGTCACAAAAGAATTCATTCAACTTGGGTGATGACTCGCTTTGCCAGCTGTCAGAAAAAAAGGACTTAATAATCATTTACAGTTGTGCTAAAAAAAAATATCCACACTTCAAATACTCTGAAGATAACATTTTTTATGATGGGGCCAACTGAGCAGGTTTCTCAATCAGGGGTGAGAGAGCTATGTGACATACTCACAGACAGCATGCATGTGCCATAAAAAGCAGCTACAGAGACCTCTGAACTGCCCCATGCTAAACTACAGTGCATCAGCTCCGAATGGAGACCTAGGCCAAGTCAGTGTGTTATGTAATGCCGCTGTTGTTGGAAGAGTTTAAGTCGGGTTACTTGGCTTCACGTCTGTGCAACCCAAGAGTGCAGAGGGCTCTCAAGATTAGTTCACCTATGCAGCACCTCAACGAGATTACACCATTTGTGCAAGATTAACACGTTATATTTAATCTGCACAGTTATGCAGAGCCCCATTAGCACACTTTGTTTTCAAAAGCCTCCCACTGATGAGCAGTAAAAGAAAATGAGCGATTGTTCTTTGATGGTTTAAAAAAAAAAAAAAAAAAAAGGCTTTGTCGCAGTCTGACAGCACAGGCAGGCTGATTCGTGCATACTGACATGAATGGGAGTATGCAGAAGTTTAAGTAACTCAGCAAACAAGCTCAAATTGAGTGTTATCCCGTGTAAATCTCTGAGGCGCTCGCTCATAAACATCCTGTAGCTTTAATGTGGCAGCTAGTCTGACAGAAAAAATACACGATTATTTTTAATAGTTAAAAAAAAAAAAAAAAAGTGATGAACTTGCCAACAAGCTTCACATCAGCTCCCAAGTTTTGGTGGCCCGTTTTTTTTGTTTTTTACTGGGCTAGCTAAAACTAACCATATGGTAAACTCACTGACCAGTCACTGGTGTGCTTCAAACGCCACCGGGGAGGTTAATTATCCAGTTGAGTCGGACTTAATTTATCCGTAACATCGCCACCATGTCCCCAACGCAAAAATGACGTTAAAACCACGTAGAATTAAAAGTTTGTTCGTTACTTAATTAAGTGGAGTTTTACGTTGAAATCCTCTGTTTAATAAACGTGTCTTTTGCTGGTGTGATTAGGGGAAGTGAGTCAAAACTTTCCTGATTTGGTCACAGAAATGTTAGTTTGGCTGCGGGGGGGAGGAATGGATTTGGCTGGACAGCACAGCGAAGGAGCTCCAGGCTGCCATAGCCGAAGCTAACGTCGGCTAATCAGAGCGCCTAACTTTACAGACAGGCTTTTCTGGCTTAAATAATGCTTGTCAGCTCGTAAATCCTGGCCAGGGCGAGCGGCCACAGTATCCTTCACCTCCTTCGCTCGATTAGCTCTGCGGCCCGAGGGCAGAATCGTGAGAAAAACAAGTAGGAACGCGCTCTGTCAACACACTAGCTAACTTTGTAGCTCTACCTACCTGTGCGTGGCAGCTGAGCTTCCCAGCTGAGACGAGCTGTGTCAGCCCCGCGGAGCTCGCTCGGGTTTTTGGGTCGAAATGAACGGGTCGTTCACTCACCGTGCACTTTTGGTGGCTCTCTATCGCTCTCAGCGCCGTCTCGGTCAATTTGACGTGTAACACGGTGACTCTGTCCGCGCTCTGTTGGCCACAGTTTAATCCGTACCTCCCATCCTCGGAGAGCGCCGCCATCTTTGTCAGCCCTCCACCATCGTCGCTGTGAGGCTGGAGCATTTAGCAGCCCCGGCTCCCTGTGCTCGCTCTGGCCCGGGGAGGGACTACAGCTGTTGCCTGAGGGACTGACAGCACTGGATTGGTCTTGACTTGCTGGCTTGTAAGTTTTTCACCCTGCAAACTGCAGTGAAAATGACAGTAGAGCACTTTTTTGTGAGTTATAAGATGTTATTTTGCCCAAAGAAATGTGCCATGATTTAGTTCATAAAAATGACTTTAACAGTCATTTACAGAGGCACGACAAAACAGGGTACAATTTGTCTGTATTAGGTCTTTTCAGGGCTTTTATTATTGCAGTTTCGCTGTGAGCCCATGATCTTTCTCTCACAGTGTTATATGCTTTATTCTACCTCTGGCCACTGTGTTTTTGCTGACAAGGTTGAACTAATTCTAGCCTACAGGAACTGTTTATGATCCCCTCCACTCATGTATTAAAGCATACCAAAATGATCTAATGTGCATCTGACATGGCTTGTGCAGGGTAAAACGAAAAAGGTATAATTACCACATTATAATCCTGAAAAATGTCTCCCATTCTGTCTCCCTCATTGAAAAATTTCAGAATACCAAAATGATAGCATGTTTAGTTTAAACTGCTGGGCACAAGATGTCTCCTACTTCAGACTCCCCGCTTCAAAGTCCGTTCTTTGTGTCTACACACTGGAGGCTTTGACTTTCTTCATCACACTTATGTGGGATAAATATTGGACCGGGATTGGCTTGAGTCTGTTTTTTGATGCCACCGGTTGTGCCTGTAAGCCTGCCTCCTAAAACCAGATTTGCAGTGAACACAGAAAAAATTTTGCACCTTTCAGCAATGAATGAGAAAATCCACTTAAAGTGTCTCACCTCTGCATACACACAGCTTCACTCAAACCGAAGACACAAGAAGGAAACCACAGTATTATGGTGTGACTTTATGTTACGATATGTTTTCCAGATGACTGCAGTGGAAGTTTTGTTCAAGTGAAATTTCATTTCATTCAGACCAATTTCTTAGAATAAACTGCCTCACACAACAAGCCCATTAACTAGTAAACCCAAACAGTAATATTTTCCTCTTGTACTTTAGCCAACTTAGGGCCACATGCACCTTTGTCAACACATTCTCATGATTTGAGTCACCTAGGACTGTTTGTGTAAATGCCAACTATTTGTGGAATATGAATTGTGACATCAACAGAAATGCATACACCTGTGTGCTGCACTGCCACCATTTCTCCGTCATACCCGGTAATTATTGCAGCATGTTTGGTGTGTTGTAGCCTTGGGCAGGGTCAGGATGGGCCTGTGTGACTCCAACAGATTACCATAGTTCCTCACCCCACCCATACCACTTACGAGTGACACACACACACACACACACACACACACATTTACATACATACATTGAAACATCTTCCACATAGATCTATTAAAACCAATTCCAGTGCCAAGAGCATTAATATAATTGATAACTTTCACCTAATCTACATTGTCTTAACAAAACTTTACAACTTTGTCTGAGCGCATTACATGTCCTGTATTGTGTCTTGTTTGAATAGCCCCCATGCAAATTTGAAATACTAAGTCGTTTTAATTCCAGATGTGCCTGGGTTCGTCCGACAGGTTGCCTGCAGTGTAAACAATTAAAAGCCTTTTTGAGGTGGTTAGGACTCATTGATTTTAGAGTGTTTACATGTGTGTCATGTGACAAGAGCTCAGGAGTATTGTTAAGATTAGAATACACTGAAATCACACAGCCTTTGTTTAAGGCTAAACATTACACATAGTAAGACTATAGAGACCTTAGCTGTATTAACAATTTGCCTGAACACTGACAATTAATGTGTAAAATGCAATGCACTGATATATTTTCAGCCCTGATAATTACTTCTCATCAATCCTGTGTGTTTTTTTTTGTGCTTTAATCTTGCAAGCAATTTTGAGTAACTACACAGATTAATCATTACTTGACCAGGCTCCAATTTGTTGCTAATCAGAGGCCACAAATCAGTCAGAGTGATAAGGATGCAGCTTCCCTGTTACCAGATCAAAAGACTTGATGAATATGATATGCAATGATGACAGATGAAATGAGTGAAATACCCACCCCCACTCAACTCCTCCAAATTTCAGTTGCTGTAATGCTGTAATGTGAATTTCTTGCTAAACTTGGAAATTGAGCCCATTTTGGTCAGGTTATTCAAGTGGTTAAGAAACAATGCAGTTATCGACACCAATGGCAGTGTGGAGAAAGCAGACAACCGCTTTGCAGCAGGGTTAATGAAGCCACGATTCTTCCAACAGTTCCTATAGTAAATGATGACCCCTAACCCCTTGTATTAGGACAGATTCACATTATCCCTTCTATATCTTACCAGGTTCTTATCTGCCTTCAATTTTCTTCTTCATTTACAAAAGGGGCATTTAATAGTTCATTGAACCAAAATTACATGTGTGTAGGTTTTTATGTTAAGGATTTCTGTACGGTCTGCTGCTTATAGGCTCCTTAATCACCACCACCACCACCACCAATTACCCACATGACAAGGATTAAAGCAGTAATTCTTTAAACTGCTTTCCATTATTGCATGAAAGGGGTACTCAGCATGGATCAGCCTGTTCAAAAAAATCTTTATTATTAATCTATATACAGGCGAGTAAGGCATACATAGCAAAGCCACAGCAACTTTATGGGAGCCTGTCAATATGATTCAGTGCTGCAGGTTGTGTAGAATTGTTTTGAGACAGAAAGCTCTAATATTATGACATGTGTTTTCACATAAAGGCGCCTGGGTGGCAAGCAGCAGTGGCAGTTTAGATTTTGAATAAAACACCTGGAAATTAGTTTCAAAGAGCTATGTGAGGTTTACGTCCAAGCTCCACTCCACGTGGCGATCTGGCCTTGAGAACAGCTTCTACTGGCAGTGAGAAAAAGCCATCTGCTGCTGTTTAAGCCTCCCATTAAAACACAGCACACAGCAAAGAGAAAAACAGAATGGGAATGTGGGGCCTGTTTGTATGTAAGGCAGAATGAGAGAAGCAGACTCACAGGTCATCAGGTCCTTCGAGTTTATCTTTTTCTTTAATTCACAAACACAGACAATACCAGTTTTTAATAGAAGCCTGTTTTAGTACACACCCTGAACCAGCTTCACGTGTCATGTTTTGCATCAACGTATTAGTCTCTATACATGTGTGCAGCATCCCACGGTAGACATTTTTCTCCCCACCTGCCATTTTAAGACCTTGAAAAAGCTGCTCTTCCAGTTAATGATTGGCCACTGCGGGGGAAAGTGTGCACTTACGCTGTTGACTCTTATCGCTGCTGACCACAAAGCCAGTGGAGCAGTACCTCCGAGGCTGACATTATTGGAGAAGATAGTGTTTCATTTAAAGAGACAGGTCAATTTATTTTTTGTCTGCCGTTGAGGAGATAGCAGCCACGCAGAGATGCTGTTTGCACATATGGGTCCTTAATTGAGAGCAGATTCTGCAGCTTGATTCCACTGGACTGGAAGGGATAATTATTTGCTAATAAAACAGTAATTTTAATGGAATCATGAAGTGAATAACGATGATTGTAATGTGTCTTCTCTTCATCTATTCTTGATAGAAACCTCCATTAAGGGAATTTGATAATGAAAAACAATAGTTCTTCATGTAAGAGTGGGAGCTATATCTTTACTTCAATAGGTTCAGCCTGTAGAACCATCCTTTCCCAACTGATTCAACATCTGCGTTCCTCTCTCTTCTGCTTATCTAAAGCCTCACATTGCCTTCCCAAGGAGAGGAGCCTCTGTACAGGCACATCAGCTGCTAGGGCTGAGTCCCACCAGCTGTACTCCGGTGACAGCAAACATGTCGGCCTGTGGTTTATCAGGCAGGGAGCAGGCTCGAGCCAGCCTGTATATCTCAGAAACTAACCCCCCGTATAACTCAGAGGTGTAGTAGTAGTCACCTTCATTTTCGTCCACACGTGCGGATGAAACTTGTTCGATCTCATAAGGAAAGGTGTTTCGTGGCATCCCATAGAGTTCTGGGTGCAACGTGGCCACCAGCTCTCCGAGGATTTCCTCTCCTACAGGGGCCACAAACTCCTGATCGATGTCAGCGCAGAAGATGTATTCAATGTCACTGCTGATTTGGTTTCTAATGGCCTCAGCAAGTAGGGCCATCCGGCGATAGGCCAACCTCTCCCACCCAGGCAACTCTGCAATAGGAACCACCCTCAGCTGTCGCTCAGGCCCCAACTTGATTGGCGGATCCAGAGAATGAGGATTGTCTGTGAGAATGTAATAGGTGACCCTTTGATCAGGGAGGAAGTGGGTTTCAGCCGAAGACAGGAAACGTCGGACGAACCTAGCGTACGTTCCCACCACGAGGGTCAGCAAACCTGTGTGGACGTCCCTTTGGGCAAACTTAGCCCTCTGCAAAGCGGAGTTACGGCTGTCCCCCCACACTAAAGGAGCACCCCATGGCGTCTCCAAAGGAGTTTGTGGCGCTGCTGCCTTGACAATCGTCATGTCTGTCGAAACTCCTCCTCCCCTGCCCGTTCCCAAGTCATGAAAGACAGGATGAGGTGACTTCACGTTCACAGGTGCTTTACGTCCATGGAGGAAGTCTGAGGGGAAAAAATGTGTTAATTATTTCGAATTCAAACTGGTAAACAAGAACATGGCACATTTAAAGTAGACTGCACATTTCCAGTAATATCAAGATGAAATGCAAAGAATAAACTGCCATGATCAGGATTGGATTCAGATGATTCTATTTAACATTTACATAGCCACAAACAAATTTTTCTATGTGCATTTAGTGTTACTGCCCAAGGGTAGTAGTAGTAGTAGAAGTAGAATTCTTTTGTACACTTACATATGATAAGAGACAGGAGAAAACAGTACAAGACCATTTGTATTCTGGTCACCCTGACGGATCCTGTTTGAAGGACAACCAAACACAAAATTAAACCAGTGTTGTAAGCATATTTAAATTATAATGGCAGTTCCAAAAAAGTTTGTACACTGTGTAAAAACATTAAAAAAAACATATATACATTTGATGTTAGCAACGAGCTTCAAACTAGCTGGGCCAGGGGCAATTAAAGACCAGTAAAGTTGTCAATAACTCCCCAAAAAAACCCCGTTTTGAACATCCCACAGGTTAACAGGTTCAGTGGTAACAAGTGAGCAAAGATGGGAGAGAGGTTCACCACTTGGGGATACACATGACTGCATAGCACATGGGCCGTGGAACTGTGTTAAATGACGTGTTTGTAAACACTTTGATTTTGCATAGGATTTTATTTACGTCTTACACAGTGACCAAACTGCTTTGGAATCAGGATTGTCCAAGAAAGAAAAACGTCCTGCAAAAGAATTATCTCCCTTTTGGAGGTGTAGCATCCTGTCAATGCACAAATATCATAAATTTTATACACTACACAGTTTCGCCCATTCAATGTCTGTACATTAGGGTGCGTAAGAAATAAGTTACTGGATATTTAAATAGGCCAGATTATGTGTGACTTAAAATGTATGTAACCTGTGTTGTGTAAACCTGATGCAACGTGAAGTGTGCGACATTTTATGACATTTAAATACTAACATGAATAAAACATATTTTTTTGGCATTATTTTTTTTAAAGTTTAAGGAATTATGGCTAACTATTAAAATACAGGGAGATAATCACAGTGCATAAAGTTCTGATGATTTCGAGTAGGGTTAGGTTTAGGGCTATGGTTGGTAAAAACACAACATAACAAGCAGGAGATAACTTACCAAATGGACCTGCAGTCATGCCTGGAGTACACAACATAGTACAAGCATTCGTGCAAATGATGCCATGCAAAGAGAATTCAAATAGAAAGAAGAGAGGAGATTGGTATTGAGCCAATCTACACAGGGCTGCATGACTTAGAACCGATAAAGAAAGGCATGGAGTTTGGTTTAGAAGATTATTTTCCTATTCTTCTTATACGTTACCCTTGGGACTCTTTTGAAAGTCAGGATATTTGGAGCAAACGCACAAAAGCGTCTTGAATTAATCAAGCACTCATTTGGGCTTCCTGGACCTACGATTTCAAATAGTTCACGGGAAACCTGTGAAAAGAGCTTTACAAAGCTTTTACTTTTGCAAATCAGTTTGTTAACAATCTGTCAACTGTCTTGTAACCTCAAAAGCAATCAAGTTTTAGCTGTGTACACACAATGGTCACTGTAGCCAAGACAAGTGAGGGGACAACAGCCAGAAAGGACACGAATAAAAAGAGGTGGAGCTGCGGCTGAGGTTGCACTGACCTGGAGGCGTCTTGCAGAATGGGAACAGTGCCATGCTATGACCTGCTGATGGATAGATAACAAACCTTTGTCTGACACCAATGTTATGCCTAAAAAAAATAAATAAATAAAAAAATCTCAGACTCTTGTATGCTGTCTCTCCGCCGCTCACTCTCGCTGTCTCTTCCTGGAAAGATGCTGCTACGTTCACAGTTTTTCCACCAGTGGTTATTTTCTTATACTGCCCTCTCTTTCTTTCTCTCCACCTTGTTTTTTTTTTTTTTAAAGATTTTCCACTCCCTTTGCTTCTTCTCCTTATATCTCCCCTCGCGTTCCCCCCTTAAGCTTTCGCAGCATTCAGTTTTGGAGAGAAACCAAAGAAACCAGATGTGAGGGGAATCTGGGCAAATGGGAGGAGCAGGCAGGGGAGCATAGAACAGAGACAAGGAAAGAGAATTCTTCGGTGGTAACACTGCATATGCAGAGAAGTGTATTTAAACACTCTCCCCTCCTACTCATGCTGGAAGTGACGTTGGATGAATGATGATCGGCTCGTCAGCCACTAAAAACCTTTTTGGAGAACCTCAATAAATGCTCATGTTTTCTTCAGATTAATTCATCTTACAGAGAACGACACTTAACATGTTTCAAAGGTCTCACCTTTCATATAAAAAATTGTTGGTAGGAGGCAAAGCTGGAGGAGGTCTTACAATCCACGTCAGCCTGTTGGTTTCTTTCTGACCACGAGGTGGAGGCACTGCACACCCGGGCTCATTGCGCACAAAGAATTAATAAGGCCTTCTTGTAGTGGCTGTCAACTGCAATTATCCAATCATGTCCTGTTCACAGTGCCTCCTTTCATTCCCTATTTCAGTGATTGTGCTTTTACTGCATCAGCTACTAATCTCTGGAACAGCTTTCGTCAGTCCATCAGATCTGCTGAATCTGTGGTCTGTTTTAAAGGGCTGCTAAAAAGTCGTGTCCAGTTTTCATAAATTCTGTGTATGCAACACACGTGTGCTTATGTAAGAATAAATGTGAAGTACTTTGAAACTGTGTGTTTAAAAGTGCTATACAAACAACGGTATTTTGTTATGATGAAGTGACTTCGAGTGTTGTGTTTTATTGTAAGTTTTATTGATTTTACGATCAAACATTACAACCCGAGGAAAGTTTATTATTTTAAGCATTATTTTTCGGCAATAAAACTAAATTTACAACTTACTTTTACAAAGGTCTCTGGTCATGCCAGCAGCTCTGTGAGTTGAGTGAATTGGCACTGAAAATCTTACACAGTGCATTAAAGTTTTTGAATATATGTTAAAGTGATTTAATCTAATTTATCTATTGCAATGTCAACATGTCAACCACCAGTTTTACTGGATGCTGCAAGGGACTCAAACAGACGCAAGCGGTCACTTTGCAGTTTATTACGATAAATCTTATCATTGTTTTATTTTTCTCAAACACCCATACAGAAACTTCAACATAACATCGCTTTGTGTAAACGTCAGACTGAAGCATCAGTCGAAATAAACAAAGACGTGAAAGCAAACAGCACGGGCTACACTGAGCAAAGAATGGCTAAATTACAGGGTGGGTGCGAAGCGTTGTACTAAACATCTTTGTTTTACCTGTCACCTTGTTGGCAGAGAAGTGGGGCAGGCAGTTCCAGGCTGGAGGATAGAGACTCTGCATTGAGGACTCATAGCTATTCATGTCATAAACAATTACAATTAGCTTCTGTAAATTCATTTTCAGCATGTTGAGATGCATGACGATAATCATCACATTATATATTAAGGCGTTAAAGATGAACGTGCTTAAATTTTTCGGTGCAGAGCGTCTATTCTACAGAGTTTCTGGTCATACCAAATAAATAACACCAGAGAACTTACATTACATGTCCAGGATGTAAGGAAGTGTTTGCAGTTGGCATATTGCAGAGGATGAACAAACATCGTGGCGGCTTTTTGCGCATTTGCAGAAAATGCACAGAAAGCTTTCGGACAGCAAGAATTTTGGCAGTGTTCATCCGTAGTTATGATAACTACCCTGACTTTTCAGTTACTGAGTGAGTTACACCACAAGGAAATAAACCGTCCAAGGGTTTGATACTGTATATATTATTTCCATAAACTATGAGGATCCTTAGAAAAATATTTCATTTAATGCAGCATTGTAGTTATACAAAATTAAACACACTTTTCACTTGTTGCTACTCCGACTGAAAGGCTTCCCAGTGCTCCATCTGTCATTCTTTTCACTAGAGTGGAGGTTCGGCTCGTTTTAAATGGACGTTTTTAGTCGTGGTACAGCTTGTCTCATCTGCACACCTGTATTATATGTTATCCCTCCCACTTTACATCTTAATACTTAATCAAGTCCAAAATATCATCCAGTTACTCTCGTGACCTTTGTTGACACCCTGAGAATAAACCTTTTGCCAACAAAGTTCAAACTGCATCTCAAACTGGTGATCACTTGCACTTATTTAGAATGCATGCTGAATGTAATTTATTGACTTTATGTCGTCCTCTCGAGTGAGTGGGCGTCCAATAATAGCAAAACATAATATGCTATAAAAGAAAGAAATGGAATTTCAGCTGTCAAGTGTTTTCAAAACCATATTACAATCATTGTCTTTGTATAATATATAGATAATATATAGATGCTGATACAAAACCTATATTCAGAAGGTGTCATGCTTGAGCAGGCAGTGAAGAGAGGAGAGACGAGGCCTTCCCCTGTTTCCTTGTGAATCCCAACATGGAGAGACATTTCGAAGCAGACAAGATTGAACAAATCATGCTTTGAATCTCATGTGGAACTGCAAATTTAGCAAGACTCAGGTAAATAAATAATTAATCAACAGTGATTTGAAAATGATGGTAAAAGTATGAGAATTGGAGAATTTGGGGGGGGTGCAAAGACAGAACTGAAGTCCTCCTCTCCTCTAATGCCTGACCGCTGCTTTCTGTCTTTTCTTCGCCTTGTTCCTCTGCTCCCCAACCAACACATGCTTCCTCCGCTCCTCTCCACCCCTGGCTTTCACTTGCGCTCCTCGCCGATCATCTCGAACAGGGCCTGCAGCAGTCGGTCATCTCGGTGCCTGTACGGCTTGTTGCTGTAGAAGCCGTCAGTGTAGTCACTGTAGACATTGTCCTTGGCGCCCCGGTACTTGTTGATCATATCCAGAGCCTGGTACAATGTTTGAGGGGGGAGTCTCGTTGCGGGGATGGAGAGGCTTCGGCCTGGCTGCTGTTTCCTCCAAGCGGAGGACCCCCAGGCCACGGACTGGGGCTGCTGCAGGGTGGAAGGCAGCCTGTTGAAGGCCATCTGAAGGAGACGCAGCAGGGCCACAGAGGGGGAGGAGGGTGAATCGGAGGGCTGTTTGGGCTCCTTCTGCAGGAGGGACGGAAGGGAGGCCTGCGCAGTCTTCGTCTTTGGAGGCGGCAAGGCCTGCGTGGGCTCCTGTTTACAAAACAGACAGACAGGAGACGTGTTTGATGCAAAGTGGTCAGAGTGAGCATTTAAAGTTACACAAGATATCTGTGTTTTATCATCTAGTATGTCTGGTCTCGAAGCTACATTTACACACTATAATTTACACTGGAAGTGACGATGAGGGGAAGGTAAATGACTCCGTGGCCGAATACATCATGAGGCCTTGCGGTTTTATAAAAGGTGTTAAATAATCGCTGCTGTCTGCATGAGTGACACTGCACTTCGGAACTTTGTAACATACAAATTGCTGCAATTTCTACACTGTCCCAATGTGACTGTAAACACGTAGAGTTAAAAACTGAACACTTTTGCCATCTTATTTCACTGTTCCGATACTGACGTCACACTGTACATGTAATACTCTTTTACATCAATTTATCACATAGCTGGGATACTCCAGTTATAGGTCTAATTTCCTCCTCACCTAAATGAGTCTCTTATGTTGTTTTTAGGCTTTAGCATCAAAGTCTCTTGCCCTGAGCTCACCTCGATCATGTCATCCATATGTTCCACACCCCTGCGGTCATTCTGCACAGCGTTGTAGGGAATGTACACTCTGGGTTTCTTCATGTGCGCCGGCTTCTCCGAGGTTCCATGCAGAATCAGCTTCCAGTTCAAAATCCGGCCCTTGTTCTCCATCCGGCCTGACTGTGAGGTGAAATCATGTTGGTTAGATCTCAGGCTTTCCCCGCAGCATCGACTTTACATACTTAACTACATTTTTACTGTGTGCTAACTGCTTTTTGAGCTAAAACGTGTTTGACTCACAGTATCTGTGATCTTTAGGGTCCATGTACCAGCAGGATCTTCTCCCCATGTGTGAACAGACATGAAGTCCCAGTTTCTGAAGCCATTAGAGGACGTGTCCCTCTCGCGCTCAGCCAGCAGCACTGTAGTGGTGCCTGAGGGAAAACACAAAGGGGTGGATTAGTTGAGAACTTGGTTATTTCAGTCAAGCATGTAGGTTTGTGTGTGTTTGCACATGTCTAACCGGATGGGGAGGTGAGTGTTATGTGCAGGTCCCCTCTCCTGGTGTACTCAATGCTGGCCTCCACCTGCACATGCTCCAACGAGTGGACTGCGTTGTCCTGCCCCTCACAGGCTTTGGTTGGAATCTCTATAGTGATCTCCCCCGCTGCTTTCAGCTCCCTGTGGGATACATGAAAATAGCAGGGAATAAGGAACACAAACAGCTCTCCCTGCAGACCCTTTGGATCCCTTTAGGTGTTCTTATTATCGTATGAAGTTCTGGGAAACAGCAGCACAGGGAAAGAAACTCATTACCGCCATGCCAGCAGTAAATATTGCATATTATTGTGTCAGAGGTTACTTTTAGTAAAATAATCAGCAAACCCACTGAAAGTATAAAATGAACGGACAGATTTGGATGCTTTTGCTCATTCATTTGCAAAAATCAGTTAATCCCCATCTCTCCCTGACATGAATGAAAGGATTTCCGTGTTCAAGCTGGCAAAAAGCTGGAGGGGGTTGTAGACCACTGAGCATTGACAGAAATGCAGAGCTAAATCCTCTGGATTAGACGGGGCTGTAGCAAGGTAATGGGAAAACTGGGCGTTTGTGCTATTGACTCGCATAATCCAAAGCAAATTGCACAATGGAAGCTTGACTCAGGACACATTTGGCCTTAACTGCCATCTCCAGTTTGATATCATTTAGTTACCTCAAGGACAAAGTAAAACATCTAAGCTTAGGCCCGTCATTGTTTTTTTTATTATCTGTTCTCTTAAAACAACTGGAAAAACAACTTAAGGGGAGAGGCTGTTTTTTGAGTGAAGTTTCTCTGGAATGTTTATTCTATTATACAGATTCCAGAGTGTGTTTTAGGGTGGACGACTCCTGTATAGTGCTGCTATTTCTTTTAGAATGAATGATATGTCTTTTATGGATCTCTGATAGACGTTTCCTCGTTTTGTTTTTACCAGGGTCTGAACAAAATGGCAAAAAAAATCTGGTTTACAGTTTCTGTCCATGTTTCGCAGGTTTTGAATTTATCAGCAACTTTATTTATCAACAACTGTTCAGATTTGGTGACTCAGTATTATTAAAACCGTCATTTTGATTCTGTCACAGGCTTGTTGTTATTTTCTGTTTATTTGTAGGACCCAAAATGTCAGCAAAAACTTAAACAAAGCCCTCTCTCTTTCTCTAAATCACTCTCAGATTGTTAGAAACGTGAAACGTGCTTTTTTAACAGTCAGTCAGAAACGTATGTGTGCTAGTAACAACCTCATAGATTTGATTTGCACACACTGTATTGTGTACCTTTTACATGAAATACAATGACTTCCAAGATAAATTTCCCAACAGAAATCGTCCGGCTGTAAGACATTCACATACCTAGGCTGGAAAGAATCGTCCCTGACGATGCACTGCTTCCTTTCAGGCACGTGCTTCCAGGTGACCGGGTCAGCGAGGTCCACCAGGGCTTTAGCGTTGAGAAGGCCAAAGCCGAAACGGCTGTTGACCATCAGCCCTGCTCCGTTCTTCTTCCAGCCCGGGTTACTGGCCAAAGGATCGAACTCCGAGGTCCAGACGACAATGTGCTGCAGGTCTCTCCAGGTAAGATCTGGACTAAAGGAGGGGAAGACGGGGAAAGAGGCGCAGCAATTTGTGAGTAGCATTCGAAATATCACATGCAGATTATGTGAAAAAGGCGTTCTAGTATTGCATACTTTTGTTCCAGCGCCAGGGCAAATATTCCTGCAGCCAGGGGGGCAGAGGCTGACGTTCCAGTGTGAGTCTGAGTGCACTCGTTGTGCAGATCAGCACTCGTCTGAAAACAAAGCAGGCAAAACGTAGGGTTTGAAGGACACTCATGAAGCAATATAATTTTGAGTAACATGACATGTCCATTGAACAAAATTGCCTACACTTAATATAGGAAAAGCATAACATAGCATACAATAACATAACATAACATAACATAAAACAACACAATTGTAGTTACTTACGATTCTCTGGTCCGTGTAGTCCCCACTGCTGTACGCTGTAGCCAGAGTGGAGGAGCACTTCTCAGCATACCACGGGGACAAGCCCTGCTGGGAGGCACTGCTGATTGAGATAGTGTAGATGCTGTCCGTGTAACCATCACAGTCGCAGTTATCGCCCTGGCGGCCACCGTTACCTGATGCCCACACAAAGATTGAGCCTTTCCCGCCACGGCCCTGCAGGTGACAAGACGGAGAGAGAACTGAAGGCGACAATAAATGCAATATAGGGTGGTGTACATGCTGCCGTAATACTGTACTGGAAATTAAAAATTCATTTTGAAGTGTATATCCTTGCTAATTGTGACCAATGGCATTGTGCCATAGGTTTTATTGCCAGCAGCTGAATACATTGTCTTTTTTGGCTCTGTCCTGATTGCAATCGGTGCTGCAGTTAATTACTCCCATTAGGAATCCAGTTAGACACCACACTAGCCGAGCATGGGTAAAAGCTAACCTTCTGGATGCCATACTCGAACGCCTTCTGGGCCAGGCGGCCCGGGCCCTCCACTGTCTTGCCATCGTCGTTGGGTCCCCAGCTGGCACTGTAAATGTCCACGTGGTTTGTGTTGAACCCAATGGAGCTGGCCTCGATGGCATCAGTCACAATCCCATCTAGCATCCGAATGCCTGTGCAGACAGAAAACCAGGGAACGTAGCACAGTTACGCACTCTGCTTATCCATCACACGCAGGTGTTGAAGCTCAAGGGCGTATCATCGGTTTATGGATGCAGAGGAGTTAACTCATCTTTTACAGTGAGTGAGAGAGAAACAACAAAGTAAAATGTAATAAAGCCCACCAATAAGGTTTATGAATATGCTGGTTTTGTTTTACAGCCACAACATTTGTCATGTTTGCAGTTTGAGATGCAGGTGCTTCTGGGGCGGGCAGAACCAGATGGCCAACCTTGCCTTTCAGATGTTGCAGACTTCATATTCCAAACCTTTGTTTAGGTGGATCGTAGCTCAGTAATTTTGGAGAGTGACGTTATGCGACCATCTGGTGTAAAAATCTGGCTACTGGCTCTAAATGAAATAAATAAATGTGCTATCTAAAGGCAGTGCTCGGAACATAGTACTTGATGAATGTCCTGTTCTTTTAATGCGTGTTTGAAACGCACACAATTATTTCTTTTGTTGTCCACCTTTTTTTTTTTTTTTTTTACATTTTCAATTAATAACTATTTAAATTCCCCGCAGCAGTGAAAGCAAGAACACACACACAATGATAAATAGAAATATTTAATTTAATGTGACACAAAATAAAGCTCTTACCTCCAACCTTTGAGTTGTACGCCACTCCAACACCACATTTGTTATTGTCTGCTTGCATGGCGATCTCCCCGGCACACCGGGTCCCATGCCTGTGAAGAAGTTACATATTGATTATACAGGGAATCATTCACTTGCGTCTCGATAACTAAGTCTGTGTCTTTTTCACGGCTGTATTTTTGGGCGTGTTTTATTAGAAAAATACCTTAAAAACATTAATTTGCTCATACATCAGCTGCCCTCAACATTTCATAGTGTGCAAAATTTCCCTTTTTTTTTTTTTTATTGCATTTATAAATTCTCTCATAAAATGTCATGTTCCCAGCAGAGAGATTATAGGTTCCCGGAGCTTCTCTGGTTGTGCGGCTCTGTTGGTGGAGTGTGTGAGTGTGTTAACAAGCCGCAGAGGTGGTAAACCTTAAAAACCCATTGGCAGGAACTGATTCAACAAATGTTCACCCAACACTGAGTTTATACAACATGGGGATACATCCTGTAATAAACAAACCATGAATTTGATAAAAGAAAAGGTCAGGTAATATCAGCATATCGTCTTATGCAGATAACTCACTTGTTTTCATTAGTGGAGTCGTATCTGGGGAACGGGTCTGGGTCGTTATCGTTGAAGTCATAGCTGGCTGCCGCATCCTGAGGAAAAAAAAAAAAAGAAAAGCAGAAAATGATCTTTGAGGACGCTGAGGTGACGTCAGTATGCATCATCGATGGAGCTTTCTAACACAGACATGTCAGGATCGGCTGTCATAGAGACACAAATGACAGGCGACAGCAGGG
Organism: Mola mola; assembly: GCA_001698575.1. Lineage (NCBI taxonomy): Eukaryota > Metazoa > Chordata > Actinopteri > Tetraodontiformes > Molidae > Mola > Mola mola. Next base: position 2,474,087 of record KV751353.1, read on the forward strand.
GAAAGGAGTGCCGGTGGAACAACGCATACTGAATGAGGATGAGGTTTGTCAACAGCAATCATTTGAAAGATTCAGACTGAAATTGCCAGAGCTGTTTGTTTGCCTGGACAAGGTTTGGCAAAGTACAGTTTTCAAATGACTCACTGTGTGTTATGTGATAAATATTGAACTCTCCCACCATTCTCCTGCATTAGAAAACATAATAAAATTACTTTCTAAATAGAAAGTCAGATATAATTATCAATTCTGGAGCTTCCTTTCAGTTTCTGCTGCACAACATCCAATAATGTCCAGTATAAATCAGACGCCAGTGATTGTCATGTCAGAATTATGGCTGACAAGTTATGCACATACAATACAGCTGTTCAATATGCCCTGATTGTTGAGGTCTAGGTTTGTCTCAGTTGACACAGACTCTATGATTAACAAGCATTAACTTAATTACTGTTGGATTTGTTTCCATCATCCCTGTTGTCACATATTGTTTGCCCCGCCGCCTCACCCAACCCCTTTTGTTCTGACGCACGAGCGAGGCGGCAGCAGTTGGCTTTCTGAGAGCAACAGCGCAGTTTGAAACCAAACCACAGATGGGCTTTTTAAGGCTTTTAGAGTCGCTGTCATCAGGAAAAACTATGCCAAAACGAAAATCCCATTCAGCCCCCGTTCAGTCACACTCGCTTTCATCAGCTTGTTATTATCTGCGTGCACCCACAGACAGAAAGCAACTTTCAAATCCTGCACACCTCCTGAATCATTCAGCAGCCACTTTGCATCTACATTAACACGGCTCTTCGGAGGCAGACGTGATCCTATGTAAGATCTGTCTTCATGGACCGCCCTGTAAGTTGTCACCCAGCAGCGTTGCTACGCAACGGCAGACCCAGACGACGGAGGCTGTCTCCATGGAAACGGTGTCTTACGTAGTTGGAGTAGATGTCTGTGTGGTTCCACTCCAGTCCATCATCCAGGACGGTGATGACCACTCCTTTTCCTGTGATGCCTTTCTGCCACACCGGGATCACGTGCAGGTCGAGCTTCGGCAGCGAGGACGACGTCCGCGTGTCTTGCTGGAGGACAAAGAAAGTTCAAAATCACACATTCAAAGTCGAGTGTGCGTGAATCATCTCTGAGCACTTCACCCAAACAGGCTCTGTAAGTATTATCATGTACCTGAAAAATGTCAGACAGAGTGAAGTTTCCCAGATTACTGCGCTGACCTTTACAAAAATTCAGTACTTGGCGGTCAGATTTTCTTTTGTCAGTCCACTCTTTCGGCCACTTATGGGCAGATTGCTGCCAAAGGGTGATAATTATACAGGCTTTAGTGTTGTCCAGCAACTTTACAGATTAATTTAACCCAAAAGAAGCCTTTGCTTTGCTTGTTGAATTTATATTCAGTCGCCCTGTTGGATTATTTAGCAAACAACCTAAGACGCTGTACAAAGTCACACATCCGTTCAGCCAGAGGGGGTCAGACAGAGCGTGATTCCAGCGGAAAATCAGTGGGGAATTGGGGGGGAAAGTGGGCAGGGCCAATGCCAGCCAATGTGATTCCGGGCTGGAGGACTAAAAAAGGATCTCACTTTGCTCTCACGCTCTTTGCGCATTATGCACAGACTCTGCAGAACGCCACCCCAAGATGTGACTCATCCCTGTGATGTATCGCCTTCTCTCTCCCTCTCCTTGGCTCCTACTTTGACTCCTTGTTTTCACTCCACACTCTCACTGGCATCCTGTCCTCACCGTCTTTCTCTTCAGACGGCACCGGTTCCCGTCGATGGTGTATCAGAGCACAAATCTCTTTGTAAATGCACAACAGATGCTCCACTTTCACTGTTTCATCACAGGATTGTTGCTCCCAGACAGCTCGTATCTACATCTCAACACCACATGACTCACTCGCTGATGCTGGCAGCAGCACGGGGGGGCACCCAGTGGCCTGCGGTGCATGGATTTGAGTGGGACACAGCAAGCTTATGCAAGTCTCTCCACACCGATCGCATATAGAACAAGCAAGTGGACAGATACACGCGAGCACGCACGCGCAGAGCGACGCAGGCAGGAGGAATTTCAAGCTACAAGTATGAGTCACTCGCTGATTAAATGATCAGGCAGTCACCCACTCGTGGTTGATAGAGGCACTCATTTTGTCCTGGGGCCACATCAGGGGCTGCCAGCATCACTGCCTCCTCATCAGTCGCATGTAGCTTTGTTAGGTTTGTTCCTTCATGGAACGGTCAAATAGGATGAACCACGACACTCTGAAGGAAGCGTAACCCGTCCTGTGGAGTAACAGGACTGATGGCTGATGTGGAAACACACTAAGCGGCACTTTAAGGCCAATTTTATTAGCGTCACCGTCCCTCATTGGCAAAAATAATTCATGTCAATTTGTTTTCCTATCGCTGAACATGTGACGCATGTTTGGTTAGTGCAGGTGTGGAGAACTGGAGGCAGAATCTCCCTCTATTCTCTCTCCTGTACAAACACACTCATGCGTATCGGGTGCCAAATGTAAAAATTCGGTTGGCTGTTTTCTTGCGGATATATTTTAAAAATGGCAAAATGTGAGGAACGTGAGTAAAATATTTTAAAATATATCTGCAAGATAAATAGACTCAGATTTTTACATTAGGCCCCCAATATGCACGCAGATGCATTTTTCAATCTTAATCGATCTTTCTTCTGCCTTAAACCGGACTACTTTAAATATTTTCTCTCGTGTTATCATTCAAATGATTAGTCCACTCGTTAAAATAACAATCTGCAGAATAATTAATATAATAAGAAAGCTTTAACTGCTTCAGCCCCCTGTTTTATGTGCTGTGGTCAGTGGGACAGTTGTTCTAAGCTCATGGATCGGAGGGCTAATAGCAAGCCCAGTCTAAGGTTTGGATCTGGAAAGAGACGCACAGCTATGAGAATCGACTTTTCTCTGCTGCTACTTGAACCCAGCAGGCAAAAACATCCCATTCAGGGTAAATTGGAACTCAATGCAGGCTGCTGGATTATAGTCCCTCCACCCCCACCCCTCCTCTCCACGCGGACCGTGTTATCAATTAAGCAAATGGCCCTTTTGGCTGGAACGGCTTGATGGCTATTACTTCATAATTCATAATTTTCAGGGTTTTTTTTTCCCCTTGTGTTTTTGTACAGCAGTTTCAGAAAAATAATAAGCTATTTCCTCTTTTCTTTGCCAAACACATGCATGCATGTGTTTGCCCTTCTGCAGGTTCAGATGTACATGCTTTTGCCCTGCTAGTGGTGCTGGTGAGGGCAGAGCAGCGTGGGGCTGTCCAGCACTTGCAGGCTTTTCACAGAACGTCAGCGGAGAGCAGACCAGCTCGATGCAAACAGAAGGCTAAACGTGCAGTGCATGTGACCGGATGTCAGCCTGAATCTGTGGTTTTAGGGACCTCAGGAAACTACAGTGTTTGAATATTTTCTAAAATGTGTGTACAGACGATTTTTAGTGTAAATTTAATTTCAACAATGTAAAACAAACAAACAAAAAACGATCCTTATTTTTTGCAGAGAGGAAAATGTGTACACACTTAAAACCAACAGGAGTTCATTGTGTATCCACTCATTGAATTTCCTAAATACTTCATCAGATGCTTAATTTATTCTGTCATGGCTGTACGCGTTACTCAAGCCTCAATGGAGACTCACCAGGTACCACTGCCGGCTCCACATGGGGTCGTCAAACAGCTTGTCTGCTGGACAGTCCCTGCACTCCCTGAAGGACGCTCGCTTGCTACGACGCTTCTCATACTGCTGCTCTGCCCACAGCACCTGCACACAGACAAGAGGAGGTTCGCTTTCGTCGTGCTCCCGTGGGAACGAGAGGCGCAGGGCAAAGCCCGGAGCAGCCACTCACCCGATCATCCTCCGACAGTCGCCTGGTGATGCGGTCGGCACTCCGCTTCATTCTGCTAGGATGATTGCGGTGTTTGAACAAGAAGTGGTCCTCCAGGGCTCCAATCTGTGGGGAGGAAGACACGAGACAGGCTGAAGAAAGGAAACGTAATAATCTGGTCTGGTGCCTGTCGTGCAGGTCTAGAGACAGTTATATGTCTCTGGAGAAGCTACATGAGTTCAGTCCGAGAAACGGTCAAAACATCAACAACAGAGTCAACGTCTTCATTTATGCCCGCTTATTGTTGGTGCTTTTTACGACTTGGATGGTAAACACGTGTCAGATTACAGTATTTACAGGTTTTTATCCACAAAACTCGACACACAGTGCCTATCGCACATGCATCTTAGATGTTTCGATGCAATCGCTGTTATGTTTCATGCGTAATTGAAATGTAGTTAGACAGATATGATATTTAAGATTTTCTCCCGTGTTCAACCCTGCCGAATTTCACAAAAGCACTTCAGTGGATTTCGATAAAACTCGGTGGGAGGAGGTGGGGAAGGACCAAAGCAAAATCCATAAGATTTTGGTACTGATCCAAGAATTTTAATTCTAAGGGAGTAATGCTCTCTACTTAGTGCCATTCTATCTTTCTGTGTCTTTCAACGGGGCTTCATATATACATATAATGTAAATATACTGTATATACACATAAGACCCCCTCATTTTCATCTTGTTTTCTCATGGCAAACATAATTTTCCTTATAAAGGGCGGCAATGATCAAGTTTTATTGTATCGTAATCTTTCGTTTAAGTAACCATGCCACCGTGCGTAGAGACATTTCTGATGGCGCACGGCTGCTATTAAAAACCAATGTGGACAAAAATGTCCTGTAAAATGAATGTGATGTAATAAAAGGGCTGAGATTGCGCGGTGACGCCGCTCACACCGCACACAGGGGGTCTCAGTATCCATGACGCCCGCAGGCTCGGTCAATCATTGACGGCTGCTGCTCGGAACTACATGGATACAGATTAATGAACTGTCCTTATAAACCTAATGTGTTTGTACAGGAAACGGCCGCAGCATCAGTCCTTCCAAACTGCGCCGGAAGGCAGTGACACACTCAGTGCCGGGAAATGAAAGCCCAGTTATCAGAAAGTGTGTACACAGTGAGTTATGGATGAACTAAATAGCCCTTCTTTAATTTAGCTGGGTGCCCTTCAGATTCCAGTTTAATGGCCTTATCAGGTTAGAGAACAAATGATACAGCTGTTGCCTCCTTGTGATACGTGGCTGCAAAAATCACAGTGTAGCAGCATCGTTCAGCTTCCAGTTTGCTTTTGTAATGAATAAATAACAGACATTATGAGCTGGTTTTAGGATCTTTTAAAGGTGCCCCAGTGAGAAGTGGGAGCTGCCCCGGGGTGTTGGTGCCTACCTGTCGGACCAGCTGGTAGTCCAGCTCTTTGGCGATCGCCTCCGCAGCCGCCAGTCCGCCCGGGATCTCCACCGCCCACTCGTTCAGGTACTGCCTGTCCCCGTAAGAGAACCCCAGCGAGCCGGGAACCGCCGAACACAGGACGGCGAGAACACAGCACATCACCGCCGGGCGACATCTCACTTCCATCTCCGAGGGGATTCAGCCGGGGGAGGAAGGCGGAACGACGCACGGGCGAGAGGAGAGAGAAGCTGTGCAGTGAGGATGGAGAAGCTTCCCTGTCTGGTCCCGCAGAAACAGCTGGATGCGCTGGAGGAAACGCGTGAAACTGCGCGTTACTGCAGGAAGTAGGATGGCGAGGGCTGGTTTGTGCGCGCGCGCCCACGTCAAATTACCGCGGCTCTGACGTCAGCCTGGCGTCTACCTTCGGTAGGATGCGAGTTCGAGTCCCTGGGGGGGTAAGATATTGAACAGGAGAAGAAGGGAGGGGGGGGAGACTAAAAATACACCGCTGTTTGTCCTCGGAGGAGGAAGAGGAGGAGGAAGAAGCACAACAAGAGCTCTCTGACACAGGTTCACCTTCAGTCTGAGGCGAGAGAAAACAGTTTATGGATGGATGAATCTCTCAATCAGTAATGCGCCTCGGTGCGTCCTCACGGCGTGTGTGCACGTCACCAGGAGAGAGAGAGAGGGAGAGGGAGAGAGAGAGGGAGAGAGAGAGAGAGAGGGAGAGAGAGAGAGAGAGAGGGAGGGGCGGGG
>KV751353.1:2480225-2496787 GCA_001698575.1 Mola mola
CCCGGTTCGACCAAACACTGGCCTCAAAAGCAAAGTGTGTCACTCACAGCCACTTTCAAATAAATCCAAAGATTTAAAAATTTTCCACTTTTGTACAGGTGCTACTCTTCTTCTTTCTGGCCAAATTTGACCCATATCTTTTGAAATGGATATGAGTCAAATCAAGGAAAATTATGGTTTTAGAGAATCATGTCCGTGAGTATTTTTTTTAAAGGACAGAGGTGACAGAGTTCAAGTGAGACTGGCCACTATCACAAGAACTGTCTGTGCTCCCGACGCGTTGCCCAGGTGCCTGTAGAGACGGGTACCTGATGGACTTTGAAGGGTCGTAGAGAATCTTGAAGGAGTGGGAGAGTAAAACAGCGTAGTGATCATAAATTGCGCACAAAAGAAGTCAAACAGAGGTCAGAAGGTGCTGTGACACAGGCACAAGATCTGCGTCTGCAAGCACAAACACACCTGCATTTTAACAAAATAAGATAAAAACAAAGTACAATCCATACAAATGCTGCAAATGTTGTAAACACGTGTGCAAGTCCCACACACACATCATTACGGCTGTTGTGTTTTCATGTCTTGGGTAAAAAAACATGATATTTCTGCTGTTTGATTCTTATTTAATGTTTCTGCTCTCTGAAACATTAAATAAGAATCAAACATCCATTTGCTAAAGTCGGATAGTGAATTTATACATTATAAATACATCTATAATTCAAAATTTGGTATAGAGACCAGGAGTGTCAAACATACTGCCTGCCACACGATCCAGTTTGGCCCTTTTTTTGGAAAAGTGTGATACTGGAAAAATAAAAAAACGTAAAAAACCCTATTTCACAATTAATAGCTCTTCTCCTGCCTGTCTACTGGGGGCGCTATGATAATGAGAGTGTTGGAAACCCTTTTTGTGGCGCACCAGCTACTCTTCAAGCTAGTCAAATATTGCACACAGGAGCCACCATTGTAAAATGTTGCTGTCCAAAGGAGAAAATGGAAACAGAGCGTCAGGTATTAATATTTGAATGTTACTGTTTTGTAGTTTTTGTGCCTTTGATGCACCAAAGAAAAGAAGTTGGTGCCACCTGATGGTCAACACATGAACCCCAGAGCCAGCTGGTTCTGACTATGTGATGGACCTTGACATCAAATGACACTAAGGAAGCCTCTGTAGGTCAAAATCTCAAAGGCCATCTGTCAGTTGTAGCCACAATGACACCAGATGGACCTCTATTTCAATTCTTTCTGGAGTTATGGTCAAAAAACTAACTTTTTGAACATTGAGTGACCTTGAACTTTGATCTTCACCGTCAAAATGTAATCAGCTATAGATCAGGCCAAGTCACACTCAGATTTAATTAGAATCAGCCAAGTAGTTTTGTTTCTGTTATCCTGCAAGTGAAAACATTACCTAATGAATAATGATGGCTGAATTCCATTTAGCTTCTTCAGTTACAGCGTTCTGCACACTTTGGCTCACTGCCACAGAGCCATCGCCGAAGTTATCAGCCACACCTGTGAGTTTAATAACATCTGCTGTGAAAATGTGCACCGTGAGAAACTTGCACACTGATCCGGGTGTAAAACAGATCCGGTGGTTACTAGCGTTGTTGATTTGGCCTGACGTGAAGCCAACACATTACTGCATGTGCCACTTACATCTGGACAACTTGCACTTCACTACCTCTCCTGTAAACTCTACCGTCAATGGGCCTTGAAGTATAACAGTTAATGTTTTGTGTTTTTAAATCTGTTTTTAGGTGTTTCTAGACAGCAACCTCCTTGGTAATTTCTTCTTCTATTTTTATCTTTTTTTTTTGTTATTTCATTAAAATGTTATTGTGTACATTGAATTGCATTGCCAGGTTTACTCATATTCCTAATTTGATATACAGGATTGCGCTGTGCTGCTTTTGAACAATGATAATAAAAGAATAAATATATCCAGCTGGCACATGAAAACCAAACAACATAGATGTGAAAATGTTAAAATCCCCACAAAATTCCAATAAATCCACAACCTGTATTCGTCATGTTATGTCTTTTTGAAACTATTAGGCAGCATTTGATCATATTTTGCTGGTAAAACTACCTCAAAATTGAAATACACTTTTGAAACACTTTTTACTGTAGATAAGCTGAAACTTCAGGGAGTGAAACTAACACTAACCAAGTTGTTTAAAAAAGTATCTCAGCAGTTTGACTTTGTCTGCTTCAAACCAGGAACACTGGCCGACCATAAAATGCTTAACTATTTGAAAAATGTTGATTTGACTCTATAAAGTGTGGCGCTATATAAACCACATTAGCTCTGTGGAAGTTAATTTAACACTGGACACAGAGGGATTCATTCAGCGTCGGAAGGTGTTGATTTCAGAGTTTTCTGTCCATAATGTTGTATACCAGTGGTAGAATATAATTTGATCGGATTAGAAACAAATTTTCCCATCCCATCATTCTCCCAACAGATCCTTTTAAATCAAGCTGAGCCTAATACAAATTCTAAATAGGCAGGGATCTCTAAAAATCTTAAATCGTCATTGTGACTCAAACTGGGGTTCTGAGCAGCTGCTCAAAGGTTTTTATGACAAGCCGTTGGACTTGTTTACTCATGGAAACGGTGTGTCAACATGCTCCGATTTCACCGGTGTACAGCGATCTGGAGATAAACGTGTTTTGAGAGTATTTTCCCCCCTCAGACACAGTGGAGGCTGTGTTGCCGAAGTTCAGGCGCCAACAAACACTCCAGCGCTGAATTCGCAGGAACAATGTCTGTGTGGAAACAGAGCCAGCTTGTACATCACTGCGAGCCAGGCCTGTCAGAACCCATAATGAGTGATCGCCCTGGTCATCTGTCCGTGTGCAAACAAGCTGTGCGCCAGATCTGCAGCATAATCCACATTTACCTGGCAACATTTGTTTGCTCTGACGAAAGGTACACACAGAGGAGGAGCTTCAGGAATAAAAGCAGCGTGGACAATCTTTGGCTTTATTATGGAGCAGCAAATCTTCGACTGCATTTAAATTGATCCTGGGCATCCTCTGGAAATAACTGCCCTTTGTCACTAGAGTGGTAATGAGTTCACTCATCCGGCCTTCCTTATTCCACAGAGAACACGCGCGCGCGCACATTTTTCTCGTCAAATGAGGTCTAAGTCAGCTAATTATGTGTCCAGTTCCAGAAAAGGATGGCGGGGGACAGTCGCAGCTTTCAGCTGGAGGATGACGTAGGGCCGCAGGCGCCTCAGCCCACGCTAATGCAAACAAAGTCGACCAGCCGCACGTCCACTGGTCGAAGACAACACGTACGGTTCAGTAACTTTTAGAATATTTTGTGGCTAGATGGCACAGCTCACAGCTATGTATGTGAAAGCAGAAGTGTCATTGTTTGGTTTTGTATGTATATTATATACTTTTTTTTTCTTACAATCATTGGACAGATCAAATTAAATGAAGATAAAACAAACTGGGGTCAGTTGTGCAGAAAGAGTAGTCCAGCCATTGTTAACGACGAGGAGTGGGCTGACTGGAGAGCCTCAAAAACACCGTCTGCTTTATTTTGTAATTTAAAATAGTTAAGAGAGTTAGTTGGGCTATTATTTTATATGTAAAAGAAGAAAATCACCAGAGTTGTTCTACCATGTCTAGTTAATGTAAGATGCTTTTTTGTTGTTTTTTTTTTTTTTGCTTTTTTGCGCTCACAATTGCTTTGGTAGAAAAGACAAACGCTCGAGAGCCCCTGCCGGACTCTAACATCATCACAAAACAGGGCATTGTGAAGCAAGAGCGACACACTTATACCAATGCACTAGTTATTACTCTCATGTTACTCACCGATCCGCTGCTTGTGGCACTGTTGCCATGCCAACCGCCTCCTTCTGTCATCTCTATGGTCTCTAAAGTCATCAATGTGGAAAGTCACGACATGTGTCCAAAAAAACGAACAAAAAGTTCATCCCCATCTGTTGAACACTGAATTGTTTCTGGCGAGACACTAAGATTTTTGGAGCGAGACTTCCAAGTCTCTGCATCAGCTGCGCTTTTGTCACTCATCAGGTAAGTAATGTCCTTGTAAATGATGCATCACTTGGAAAGTTCTGGCTGATTTATTACTCACTATTGCTTGTTTGACTTATCATAAACTAATTATTAGTTACTTTATATAACTAACAAAGCATTCAGTTTCTCCTGTTCCATGACTCCCCTGGTCTTGTTGTGTACCTCCTCATTTTTACTTCTTTGGTAACATGTTTCAATAAGGGTACATTAATTAACAGTAGTTAATGCAATAATAAGCATTTAGTAAGAGTTAGTTAATGTGCCAACTAATCTTTTTTTTTTTTTTTTTTTTTTTTTTTTTTTTTTTTTTTTTTTTTTTTTTTTTTTTTTACTGTCTTCATGTTAAAATAGCTATTAATTCATACACTATTCAATGATTTAAAAGCACATTTTTTGTTTTGTGTTTTAAGGGATTCACGTGTTCAACTTTACAATAAGCCAGTAAATAAAAATAAGTTATATTTAGAAACAGAGCAGACCTCTGTAAAAATGAACAAATAAAAACAGATAATATGAAACAAACATTCATGTACATCTACATATGGCTGTATCATAAACCATAGTGTGCGTTGGGACACTTATCCATCCATATTAGTCTTTCTCTGTGTCTGCTCCAGGTGCCATCTATGAGTCCGGTGCAGACGTTTATTCAATCTACACTGTGTGTTTAATAACTCGCTCGATAAGCCTGAGCTATATTGGAAACGCAAGAAGCAAAATGTTAGAGAAGCTGTTTCACTCACTCACGTCGTGGAAGCAACATTGTATACAAATGTCATCAACCAGATTGGCATCACGCAAAAGGTGCAAGACTGTGGGTCCATTCATGTGGCGGTGTGACGGAGTTCCTACTGTTATCAGGAGGTGGAAAGGTCAGGTGGACTCTGTGTGTGAAGGGCATCGGAGTGTTTCGACACTGTGGACTGTCAAAAACAAAGCATTGTGCACCCTGTATCAGTGGGAGCAGAGATAGACGACAACAGGGAGTTTTTGTGTGCTCACAGGCCTCAGATCAGACAGGAAGAGCCGCTGTCACTGCTGTCACACACATTATAATCAGTGTTGTTGTTCTATTTCCAGCAGATGAAACATGTGTTACTAATATTAGGATAGTTTGGATAGTGCGCTGCGTTATGCTTAAAATGTTGGAAACTACTGTACTGCTAAAAAGAAACAGCTGTTGAAACATATTAAATTCAAAAATATAACTCTAAATCATTTCAATCTGTTACAGTTTAGTTAACTTAAAATTTTCTTTTTCAAATAAATAAAAAGACTGTTACTGCTAATCTACAACGGATGAAATAAAAGCGTGAATGATCAGCAATGATTTAGCCTTTAGCTTGGAGCGATGAATCAAAAGCAACACCTAAATTAAGCCGACTAAATGTGGCTCATCTGGACAGACCAGCCTAAAGCACTAATCTGCACCTTAATCTAGCATAACAAAGAAAATTACTATTCATTAAACTGGATAAAGTAAAGGCATTTTAGACTGCTGCCTGACTATATTACAGAAAAAAAATGACTGAAATGGGTTTTCCGCCATCAAGTAAGTGCGATACGTTCAATATGCCTTCCTGATTAGGACGATACCGAGACAAACTTTTTACTCAGGTGTAATTTCAGATCAAATCAAAGCAGAAATTAGGTTTTTGAAAAGAGTACTATTTACACTGTATTAGCACTTTTACTGCAGTAAAAGCTCTGAATGCATCTCTAACCACTGGTTACTTCATTCTGCCAGGTGATAAATGTGTTAAAAAAGAGGCCATAAAAGAATTAACACATATCAATTTTCATGTGTATTAACAAAATATCTACTAGTGAAAGCTATATATACAGTATTCAGTCAATGTATATATATATATAGTGTATACCTGAATTTCTCCCAAGGGGGATCAATAAAGTTACATCTCAAATCTTATATGTACTTGTATGTTTGTATTTGCCTCGTTCAATTTAAGCCTTTAATGCACTTTTTAATATGATAAAACTGATTAGAGGGAATGTTCTTGTTTCTTTTTATTTTTTTTTTGTTTTTAGGGGATTTTTCCTGTAAGTTTTTGGATTGTTTTTTTCTTACCAAAAGAGTTGTTTTCATTTTCGTTTTATTTTGTGTAGTTGCACTGGTGGCACCCCTGAACTTCTGCTTATCAATAACAACTTTTAAAGAAAATATGTATAACGTTTTAAAAAAAGAGGAGAGCTCAGTCCATCATGAAGCAGCTCACACAGGGTGAGGAACCGGCGCGCGGCGGTAGAGGGCAGCAGTGAGCCGGACAGGGACGTGAGAGGAGGCGTGCGGTGACGCAGCAGCCGTGAGTCAAGTCTTCCCCGCGTCACGGGGCGCGTCCCTTCATGCTATAACATCTAGCGCGCGTTCTCTCCCTCCCGACTGCGCTGTTCTTTCGCAGAACAACAAGAGAGTCCGTGTAACGCAGTTAAAGCAGCCCACACGACCCTTTAGTTCACAACTTAACACAGTGAGAAAGATTTAATGTGCGTTTCAGTGACGCACTGCGCAGCTGCAGCGTAAACACACACAAGCACGACACAAACTTGTTTTGATCCTATGCAATTTCTGTGAAGTCATGTAGCCAGGCGAGGTTTCCCAGCGGGAGGGGCCTTTTTTCTCTCTTCTTTCGTCTTTCTTTTGGTTCGGTGGGGCAGCAGATCAGCCCGCTGAAGACTGATTCCCGACACCAGCAGCGAGCGCGCGCAAGGACACTTCCAAAGTTCCCCCACCCGCGACCTCAAGATGCCACATAAGAGGAGAAACGCCGGCGGGCACCACAAAAAGGAGAAGGAAGTAAGTCTTTCCGCTGTGGCTGCGCACACGGAGGCCGCCACTTCAGGATGCGTTCGAAGACACAAAACTCTCCCCGGGCTTCGTGTAAAGCAACGCCGCTTTGCTGCACGAGTTTGGGGCGCACTTTTGCCCACATTTTGGGCTCATGTGTTGCAGGGAGGCCCGGGTTGGGTGTGCACACTCCGCAGCCTGGCCTCCCTGGATGCTGTTTATTTAGAAGGCTGGATATCTGATGGCGCGACATAGCTGACAAAGTTCCCCTCGGAGGTGTGTGCGTGCTTGTGTGCGTGTGCGCGGCGTGGTACGCGCGCCGCCGCAGTACCAGTCAGTGCCCCATGCGCCAGAACCAGACAGACAGCTGGGGAGAGAAAGAAAAAAAAGAATAATCACTTTTATCTGAGTCGGAACAACAGTCAGACTGATAATGACTTTGGGTGTGTATGTCTGCATGCGTGTGTGTGTGCGTGAGCTCGGGGAGTGGCACAGTGAGGGAGGTACGGAAGGAAAACTCCTGCGCAGAGCTCAGGAGCGAGTGGCAGAGCGCGCAGGGCTGAAGTTTTATTCCAGGCCAGTGAGACCTCATGGCGTATGCGGCGTACTGGAGGAGCTGCGTGAGTACATCTGCATTAAGTTATATGACCACCTCTTCTCTGCCGTCCTCCCTCCGGCTGAGAGAGAAAAAAAACTGGTGTTTGGAGCCCGATGAGAGGCTGCAGGATGCGCGCTTTTACTGACGGGAACCAGTGCGTCTCCTCCGGCGGAATGTGGCCTCTGCTGAGCGGAGAGAATTACCTTTGCACCCAAATAATTTGGTATCTCGCATCGTTTGTGTATTAGCGGCGATTAGGGAGATGAGCTTCAACGTGCTCACTTGTTTCAGCTTGGAGTTGCTTATTGCGGATTCCGAGCCAGTTATTCTAAGATTATACAGAAGATTCAGCGGCGTGCAGATGTTATTTCTTATTTGAATACATACATACATGCAGAGAGCTCATGCTGGACCTACCAGGGACCAGAACTTCCTTTTTCGTCTGAATCAACTCCCCGATGTGTCATTTAGGCCCAACATTCACTTACAAGGGGAAAAAAAATAGACAAATTGCAAATTGCAATTTCATTCCACATCCATTAAAGGAGAACTCTTGCTATTTTCCTATCTAAGCCCTGAGATTTGTCAAAATACATATCTTTTTTGGCCATTACTCCAGTGTAGCCTCGCACAAAGCGTTACAGAGCAGCGATGTTGGGCAGTTTAAAGGTTGGAAATCGCTTAATTTCACCACCAACTCCGCTCGAGACACCGGCGTGGTTATGACTCGGTAACTGTGAAGATGCTGTATGCAAGGAATGTTTGCACAGGCTTTATCCTGCCTTCCTCTCCTTCCGGTTCAACACTTTCCAAAGTTTGCTGTTGTTGACAGAAAACTAAACAAATTTAATGAAGATGAACGAATGAAGTTATTCCAGTTCAGGATCCGATTACTTTGCCCAACTGCCAACATAATGGAATAAATAGTCTGGAATAAATCCACGCAAATTTGTTTGACTTTCAAAAAACCTTGGAAAACTTGTGCGCCTTGGGGAAATGACTGGTCGCATCTGGGGCGCGTTGAAGAGAAGTAGAGGAAGGTGGGAAAAACTGTGTGTATAAACATCCTTTTCATGCAGTGTCCTCACTCCACTCTGGGGTCAATTTTAGACGCTCATGGACCAGGAAACAGGGCTTAAGTCCAAAAAACCCGAATTCTCCCTTAAATTTATAATTTAAAAAAAATTCTCAATAGCAAAACTAGCTAAAAGGACACCTCAGATGAAATATGGCAGAATAGTGCCCTTGTGAACTTGACCTTTAACCTGTCAAGATCACATTTATGTTGGGATTTAATCTTAACTCCGTACGGATGTGGTGCAAATTAAATTGTAATTTGGGGATTGTTGTAGAATTGTTTAGAATTTCGCCCAGTGTTAACTTTTCTGAGAAGTTTTCCTGATCTTGACCTTTTCACCTATAAAGCCCAGAATTGATTCAGTTGAAGCCACTTCTGATAGGAACTCACAGGAAGAGAAAAATAGGACAAAACAAGAAACTAAAACGAAAACGTTATCTCATTGTTCTAGAAACAAGCATTTTTACTCTCTTTTAGTGCCTGTTGGTTGAATTCAGTTCCGTTAGACTTTGGCAACAATGTCTAAAATAACACATGGCAGCAAGCTGAAAACAAATACGTCTCCACACATGTAAATGAAACAATGGGCTGAACTCACTGCTTCCTGTGCAGTGACAAACTTGTGTGTGTGTGTGTGCGTGTATGTGTGTGTGTGTATGCACGCAGCAAGAAGGAGCGGCCGCCTCCCGACTGGGAAACCATCACAGTAGCAGGCCTTCACCCTTCTATCCCACTGCCGAGTCCCGCTATGCCCAGGTACTCCGATTTCACCTCCTCCTGCTGTCTGACGCTCACTGAAACATCAGAAGACAACTCTCGCTTTACGTCTTCAGTGGGACTTAGGTTTTGTTGTTCAGGCTGTTTAGAAGAACGGCACAGAGTGTGAGTATCAGTTGAAATCCACGGCGGAATGTGGTCGTGCTAAAATGTCAAGGCTGATATTAAACAGGAGCTGAGAGGAGCTGAGAGGAGCTGAGAAGAACTGAGAAGAAGGCCTGTGGGCCTGTTTGTAGAACGAATGTGACAAGTCACCCGTTTGTCTTTGTCTCCCTCTGCTGAGCTCGTACACTGGTGGTTCTTCAGGAAGGAGTTGCTCACCTGCAGCGTTGTGACCTTGAGCTCTTCATGCGCACTTCAGAACTCATTTTGTCCTTTTCGGACGCTCCTGAGCTACTTTGAGCTTTATCAGTGAAACCGCCTATCTTGACAAGAAATCATCGTTATCTTCACACATTTCCCAAGATGATTGATTAGGCTTTCGCCACCGACCCTCAGGGTATTTTTGTTTATTTATTTGTGCTTACATTGATGTTAGTTTATAGTTCCGGAACAGTGAACGGAGCGGTGGACCCGGCCAGCTGGGGGTGTGATGAGCAGCGTTTTGTGGACGTCTGAGCCACGTGTGACGTGGGTCTAAATATAAAGAAGAGGGCCACTTCAGCAGCAGAGTCCAGTTACATGTAGGCACCCTGATGTGGCACCGGCAGGATCATTCGTTCATTTTCCATTCTGCTGATAAATTCAACTCTAAACTGTAATGCTTCTCCTTTAAAAAATCTGTCTCACGCTGTGGGCGGATGAGGTCATTTATGACACCAACACGCCTCCTTAGGGCGTTACAGTAATAGAGGCTTTTAGTCCCCATGTCCAACTTTGAGTAACTATGATGATTTGGACTGCTGTGAAGGAGTGTCTAAGAGGGAGTGCCTGCGTTTTTACAGGGCCGCTGTAAGGCCTGTGATGTCTGTACTTGTTAATGTCATCAGTTCAACAGAAGGAAAAGGATGTAAAAGCAAACTCGAATGACCTCATTCCACAACCACATGAACACATCCAGCTGATCAGATCAGCGGGACTGCGCTCTCTTGGGGTGACATATGCTCTACAGAGTGCAGAGCACTTTTAGGGAAGTAAAAATGATTAATAAGCAGATAAGTATAATTGACAGTATATGACACTGGAATCAATATCAACAAGTCAAACAATCGATCAAGTTTATTTTGTATAGCCCAAAATCACAAATAACAATTTGCCTCTGAGGGCTTTACAATCTGCACATAACAACACCCTCTACTGTAAGACCCTCGACCCTCATACCGGGTGAGAAAAAACTCCAAAACCCTAGACAGGGAAAAGGAAGAAACCTCAGGGAGTACAGAGCACAATAATATGACAATCATTACAGTCTATGGACACCAAAACATGAGAACTTAGTCCAGGAGCATGTTATTAAAGAGGAACCAGATGGTGATCCAGGTCAGGATTCCAGGCCACTCTGCCTCTTGCTGGGCAGAATAGGTGAAGTTGATCATGATCCCAGACACAAGGTCACATCGCCACTGGATAGCAGGTTACTAGCAGAACCGTCACACCCACGTCACCAGGTGGCTGAGAGACGATAAGGCAGACGGACTCCGGGGGAGAAACTCCAGGGGGTGAAGTTAGTAACATAAAGACTGGGACATGGCAGAGTAGAAAGTAGAAGAAGTAAGGAGAGAACGAGGTAGAGAAATAGAGGGGCTCAGTGTATCATGGGAAATCCCCCAGCAGTTTGTTTTCAGAGAATAGGAGCCAGGTAGCTGAAGGCTCTGCCTCCCAGATTACTTTTAGAGATTCTAGCAACTACCAGTAAGCCTGCATTTTGGGAGCACAGCGTTGTAATTGGGTGATAAGGCACTACAAGTTCTTTAAGATAGAACGGTGCCTGACCATTTAGAACTTTGTAGGTGAGGAGGAGAGCTTTACATTCTATTCTCGATTTCACTGGAAGCCAATGCAGACAAGCTGCAACAGGAGAAATATGATCTCTTTTTCGTGTTCCAGTGAGTACACGAGCAGCAGCGTTTTGAATCAGATGGAGGGTCTTTAGTGATTTGGTCGTACAGCCTGACGATAAGGAGTTGCAGTGGTCGAGCCTGGAAGTGTAATTAAATGTTCAACAATAATAAAGGAGAACTCTGGTGTTTTTGAGCCTAAGCCCTATTTGTTAGACCTTTAAGGATCTAAACCTTGACACAATATATCTGTTTTTGAAAATTGCTCAAACCTGCTCGGTTAAGCTTGAAAAGGCTATACAATGCAACAGCCTTGGGCAAGTCAAAATAATATGTAATAAATAGGTTTTTTTCACTAAGTACTGACTGACTTTGTCACTAAGTAATGTCTGATTATTTAGCAGTTTATCACAGCATGGAATAAATATTTTGGAATAAATACACATGAATTACTTTAAAATCTTTGAAAAAAAGTGCCCCCTCACAAGTTTCCATGTCACCGGACACTTGCAATAACATTTTGACCGTAGTAAGTGGCAATAAAAAATAATTTTCCCATGTTTCCACTTGCCCTGTGCTGGTGCATTGCTAAACAGTTAAACAGTCCAAGTGTCCAATCTCAATACTCAAAATACCGAAAACAAATGTATTTTGTGAAAATTATGATCCTAAAAGACAAAATTCTTCCAGCTTTCCTTTCACTTATAGATTATTATCTTCTATTTTGAATTGTCCTTTTAAATTTTTTTCAGTACAACGAGACAAGTCGAATCGATTATTGATATAAATTTACATGATTGAAAATGTGCCTTGACATAATATTACAGACATGTAATTAACAATACAACGTTTTAGGCCATACCACGATACATGGTATACAGTATATCACAACATTTATTCACTCTTTATTAATGGGAGGACTGTACAACAAAATCGAATATTACAATATTTTTCGACCACGTATCTTGATATCAATACTGCGGCAATAATGTAGGGATGACTACTTGGATTTTGGCAAAATATTAATAATAACATGTTTTTTTATGAAATAATGATCAGTATTGTGGAATTAATGACTAAAGTGGGAGACGAAGAGGAGTGGGAGACCACTTATATTCCCATATCATAAATAATGTGACACATTGTACATGTTGCCAAGCACTAGTTTCTTGTAAACATTCCAAGAAACAACGTCCAAACATTACACTATAACATCCTCTGACCATTCCATGTGGCACACTTAAAGAGACAGTGCACAGCTCCAGCTGAGCTTTATTTAACCCTTGTGCTCCACAAGCAGGAGTTTCACGTCCGTCCAGTTTGAACTCATTAGGAGCATGCAGCTTTATCATAGCCCAGGTGCACTGGGCTATGATAAAGTAAAAGGAGCGCAGACTGATTCCATCACGGTGATTCACCTTGCAGAAGATCCCACCCAAAAAAACTGCCTAAAGGGACGCACAGTAAACCCGGATTAATGGGTGAGGGAGCGCTGCGGAGCCATGGCTGGAATTTTACTTTGGACTCGCCTGGCCTATTCTTTAACTGACATGCAAACAAAGGGAGAGAACATAATGTAGCTCTTCTGCACATCCAGATTTGAGTCTCCAAAGCAGGGGGTAGTATAGAACTCAATACTTAACTCTGCTGCTCATCCCTCAAATGCATTTTCCTTAAAAATGTTGCACCATTTAAAAGAGAAATCAACAGCTTTTCCACCGGTATAAGATTTATTGCCAAGAAACGTTGTTACAGCAAAGAAATAATTAACCAAACACAAATTTCCTTACTTTTTGTGCCACGTTTCATTTAATGTAAAGTGCTATTCTGAAATGAATAGAGCTTTGGTGCATCAGTTATGTGCTCTGTAGAAACACACTTTAAATTCCTTTACGTTTAATGTGCATTCCTTCACAGGGTTTGCCAGTGACTATTGAGTGATAGTCCACACTCCGACCCTTTGACCAGATCAGATGATGAATTAACCAGAGAGTCCAATCTCGCCTCTCTCGACACGCAGTTGAAGTAGATTTGAGATAAAACCGGGCCTCTCCCTTAATTCTCATAGGCAATTATGCAGCCAGTGTGGTGCTCAAGCTGTGTTTTACTGCTGTGCTTGCATAAGAAGTGTGTGCGTGTGTGTGCTCAGGGCCTGTGTTGCATGGAATCTGGGTGTGTCCATGCTTGTTGATAAGGAAGTTGTACTATTAGTTCGGCTAAAAGTGTTTTGGAATCTGCATAAGGAAAAAAATAGTTTTACATGTGTGTGGGGGGGTATATGTGTCTCCCAAGAAGCAGCAAAGGGGAATGTCACCTCGAGGTCAACTCATGGCTTGGCCTCCAGACGCCTCCACATCTCAGCCCTCCCCTCCTCTTGCCTGACCACACCCCCCCGGACCTGCAGCCCTCCCCCTTTTCTCCCTTTTCCATTCCCGTCTGTGTGTGTCAGAAACACGATGCAAGCCGACCGACGAGGCAGCGGCTGACACACGTACAGTACACACACACGCACAGACACAGGCGCGCTTCAGGATACGCTTTCAGCCGACATGGGCCAGATTTTAAGCTGGATCCGAGGCTCTCAGGACAGCACGGTCCTGCGGGATGTGGCCGTGGAGGAGCAGGTGTGTGATATCGTGTGTGTGTGTGTGTGTGTATCTGAGCCTTGTACCTGTTACAAGCTATATGTTGTGTTTTGCTGCTGTAAGTGGAGAAGTGTGAATGTATAAACAGTGCTTTAACTGGGGAGTCATAGAGGAAATGCTGTTTGGAGAAAAACTGTCAGCTCTCTCTCCTTCTGCTGGAATGTGAGGCTCCCGGTCAGCCTCTGCAAGTTCAGAGCCAAAGTTTGGAGTAGTGCAAGATTAAACAAGGCTCATTCTGTTTTGTACGTGCTCCAAATGGTAAAAACAAAACAGCTTCGAGTCCTCCATCATATATGTGTTTACTTGGGCTGATAAATTCTTCATATGAATACTGGGAGCTTTCCACAACAGCACAACAGCGTTTATATACTCTAGGTCTCGCCCAAATCTTCCAAATCTGCAGTCACGCTATCTGTAAGGGTGTGTTATTTTTCTTTGTTTTTCTTTCTTTGCACAGCTTTATTTACTGGAGGTCACATGTAGTCTCAATGTTACATTTTCACATAAGCCCGACCCTGCATTGTGATGGTCAGCTCTGCACTGGCTGTCCTGACATCAGTACTTTGTTATTTGCTCTGAGTCACTTTATATGCTAAAGGTGAAATAGCTGCTCACAGATAAGCCTCCGGCTTTTTGGTGGGCACTGTTCTATGAAGCGTTCTGGGACATATTTTCCCAGGCTGCACCAGTCTGGCTCCCCCAGCGGCTCACTGACAACTGGCAGCATAAGCATGACAGGAAATGGCCACTTGGGAAATGTATATCAGAACAAAGTCTAACGTGGACAAGACGACAACAGTTAAAGACTGAGTCACGCCCTGGGAACATGTGTTCCGGGTCACAGTGCGTGCGTTCTGGACATATGACGCAGTGATGCAACCGACAGCTACAGATATGGTTTCGTAATGATTTACATCACACGGTATAGCGTTTTTCCTAACCTACTTACAATAATTGTTTAAAGACCATTCTAATTAGAGCTCCACCGATGTGCAATTTTTCGGGCCAATGCCCGAATAAAACAACAATATAACTGTGAAAATTCCTCCATTACAAGTCAAACTTTTGTCACATTACTCACTCTAATTTGAGTTTTTATGATAATATATCAAATTACAGTATGACCTCGACTTAATGGAGGTTTATACCAAGTTCTCTTGAGGGAAGCACTGATTTATTGGCTCGATATTGGTGTTGGTGCATCATCAAATCAGGTGGATTTCACTGATACCAGTGGCCGATAATAATCTTTTGTGTCTCACGAATGTTTCACTGACTACATCTGCTGTCCTACATGTGGCTGCAGCTTTAAAGACCCCCTGAGATGAGAATCATGTTTTTGACCCCGTTAACATGTCCATATGGTGTTTCTGTACACACATCGTGATTGAAATCAGCAGTCATGGCTGAGGATATCGGCTTTCATTCTACAATCCACCAATCAACAGTCTCCAAAAAAATCAAATCTGATGGATTCTGACGGATTTTCTATGTAAAAAAAAAAAAACTAAGGTTAACCAATCCTGATGACGTGCAATGGGCGGGGCTTAAGTTGTAGAAGGTTAGTGCAGTTATTTTTCATACAGAGGATTTATTTATGCCTTGGACACTAAAGGTATCCGTTATCGGCCAGCTTGTTACTTTAAATATCGGTATCAGTCCATATCTGGGCATGTTTGTCATTAGCTGTTAGCGCACAACTTTAACGATGCTGTTTTTAGTTTTGAAAACAGAAACTCTGAAAAGCTACTCTACAGTAGCTGCTCAGCATCGAAGAGCTAAATAAACAGTTGCTGACTTGCACTTAGCCGCTCCACATACAAACGTTCCAGGCGGAAACCCAAACAGAGCTAAGGAAAGTGAATGCTGCATGTGCTTTTGCCAGCAAACCACAAAGATGATTCACAGTCAGTGGTACGATTGCTCGGCCACTGCTGGAGGTAGAGGAACAGTTTGCTAAAAGGTTCCCCATTTTGTCAAAAGATATTACTCAGTATTATTATTATTGTTTGCATTTTTATAGTATTGTGAGATATTATTTTAGATGAGTATTTTCTGCAAAATGTAAAGCAATGAAAACACTCAGAATGTTTAATGCCCCCAGTTGTTATTGTAGCATTTTATTTTTGCAGCTGGTTTAGATGTAAAAATAAAAATAATATTTGTTCATTATTATTATTATTATTATTTGATAATATTGACCTGAAGAAGAACAGCGGGCTTCACTTCATACTCTGCTGACTCACTTTACACTTTTTGTATTGTTGTATTGTTAGCATGAGCCTGGGTCATGTGCAGTTTCCTCCAGTCACAAGTATCCCAGTTGCTAGAGTTCAGACTTGATAAACATCCAGTTACTGTAACTCTCTCTTCTGTTCGGAGCCACTCGTGTGCCTGCGTCCTGCGTGAAAAATGAAAAATCTAAAGTTTGGACTCTTCTAAAAAGGCAGGAGGGGATGGATGGGCTGTATTGATGAAATGCCTCAGCTTCACTGTAATAAACCCTCTGGCAGTGTGAGCTTGTGCCAGAAATAGAGAGAGAGAGAGAGAGAGGTCACTCTGTACACATGAGCATAAATCCACGGACATTTCGGTTGACACATATCCTGTG
>KV751353.1:2496820-2516575 GCA_001698575.1 Mola mola
GCTGTTTCCCAGCAGTTATCGGTACTTGTTAAATGTCTCATCCTGCTGGCAGTTTGGCGTTTGTTGACTGCTGATCCATACATTGCTGTCAGGTGTTTGTCAGTTATATAAGAGCAATTCGGGGCGTTTCCAGGCCTTCGGGCTGACCTGAGAATGCGCTTCAGCGAGATGTTTGCGGCGAGTAAGGATCGGTAATAAAGACCTGGCACTTACTGGAAACTGTAATGTGATATAATGCACAAGAGTCTTGGTATTACCCCACATAAACACATGAAACATTACAAGTTGATTTTTAAATTGTTGACAAGCCTCGATTATATTTGGATTTAACTGTGGCTCCTGTGCTCTGATATTGATTCTGCCTTAGTCTGTAATGTGAGGCAGGGCTGCCCGTAAGGGGGGAAAAGCTTCCTGGGGCCCAAAGAGACTGACAATATCTGTGTTTGTGAAAATACAAGCGATCATAACCAAATTTAGAAGTGAAATGCAATTGATTATTAAAACAACTTCAATAAATATCTTCTTTATTGTTAGCATAGCATTTGATACAACAATTGTTTTAAAAATTCTGAGTGAGGAAGCTGGCAAGACCTTTGAATCCAAAAACAATGTCATTTTATTGCACAGTGGTGTTAACTCTGGTGCGGAACAAGCAAGCGAATTCTGGTCTGCCTGAAAACAGGGGTGTCGGTTCACTTCCAAGTGAATTATCCCCGTGCGATTCATTCGAGTTGTGAAAGCAAAGCAGAGTGAGTTTTGGACCAGAAGACCAAAAAAAAAGCCAAAAAAAACCCATCACACATTTGGAAATAACATTGAGTTGGTAAACAACCCCAACAAAAAGTGCCCAGCTAATTTTAGAGATGGTCTGTGGAACATATTGTTCGCTGTAGACGTGGGGGGTCTGCGTGTACACCCGAGAACCAGAGACGTGGAGCGTCACAAGGTTCACTGTATCTGTTTTTTCCTTTAAGCACCATACTGGTTTTCTACTGGTCTTTGACTCTTGTTGTGCAGGATGTTTATGCTCTGAAAAGAGTTTGACAGTTGTGTTATACTGCGAGTTTTAGAATGATTTATAATCCCTGGAAAATGTTAGAACAGTAAGTCAATTTTGATTAAATTTTAGTAATGAATAGAGTATTTTCGTCACGTTGCACAAATAAAACTAATTGCTGCTTGATATTTTCTTGTTTTTGGCAAAAAAAACAAAAAACAAAAATGAAAAATAAAAATCCTGACAGCTCCAATTACCCAGCACCCCCTATATTTATATGAAATGGTTTAGTCCAGCCATCAACCTGGGTGGAAGGTAATTTGGTTTGGTTTGGAGAGCTGCCGAAACTAAATGTCTGGTCACTGGAAGCAAAACAAACTGAAAACTCTGGCTTTTGACCAAACAGCCTCGCTCTTCCAGTAATCTATCTTGGTTTATATCAGGTTTGGTTGTATATTAACAGAGTTTTGGTTGTGGAGAGTTGAGCAGCACAAGGCAGGAAGGTCATGCCGGGGTGCGAGAGTTTGTTATGAGGTATCTTTTCACGGGGTTTAAAATCCTTGGTGCCGCCCCTTCGTTCATGTCATAACCACGTGTCTCTCTCTCTGGGGTTTATGATCTTTGTGAATCCAGGCAGTGCTCTGCACCTGCCAGCTTTTATCTCCATTTCACCATCTCATCAGTGCTTTCACCCTCCACCGCAGACTCTCAGTAAGCCTGCAACTCAAAATATGTGACGTCAGGATGATATTGGTGGGCGAAACTAAACAAAGATCTTTCACTGTAATCAAACTCTAGGTCTGACCAAGCTGTACCATAGTAAAATGATCACAGCTTCCAGACATACACGTTCAGCAATGACCCTGTTTTCTCTGCACTGTTCAGTAAAGATATTGTAATTGAAAGCTTTTCTGGCCTAATAACAATAGTCATTATAACCTAGGATCAGAAAGTTTTACAGTTTAGCGTAGAATTTTAAAGTAGATCGATTGAAGTTGTGTACAAAAGAACATTTTTAACCTAAAGTCGACATTCAGCCACTAGGATTATGCCGCAGCTGTGTTGTGTATGACGGTCGAAGAGTACATTTGATGGTTGGATTGCAAAGAGTTTGGTAAAACAGTAGCACGGTTCAGGGTTTGGTGTGGGAGGTTGGAGGTTTAAATCTAAACTAGGTTCAGTGAGATGGGCTGTATTGTCAGGTTGATAATTAACATGTTTGCCGTACCAGCATTTAGCAGTGCCTACTGAGCAAGAGTCCATCTTCCTTTTCTTGTCTTTGAAGGACAGTTTATTGTGCACCAGTAATGGTCTGCAAGCATCTACAACAGCTGTCCAGAAATCTCTATACAGTCAAACTAAGGTCTAAGGTTGTTTTCACATCTAAAATTCCAGAGGATTGGACAGAGCAGGAAGGGGAGAATATTTCCCCTCTGCCGGCATGTACAGACACACAGTGAAACAACGCCGCATTTATGCCGTCTCGGGCTGTCTGCTTTTTACTTTAATGATGAAATATATGCCTTACAAGAGGGCGCCCAGCACGAGCAGCAGCTGAGGCAGCGACGTGACGTGAATGAGGCGGCACCAGAGAGGAAGACGAGACCCGAGACCACACTGCGTTGTCCTGGTTACACAGACAACCAGCTGTTGTTTTCAAATGCGTGCAGTTTGTTTCACATGTCATATGCTAATGTTGTCACATTAGCATGGCAACTTAAACAAGCCCGAGGCAGCTTGAATGTGATGATCGCCTCATTGATCACCATTGATCTGATCAACACCAGCATATATGTGAAGTTGTGATCCTGTTTAACAAGTAGAGACTCTCTGTCTCGCCACATTTTTTTACTATCCAGTTGCCAACAGCTTCTGCCGGTGCTTCGTATTGTTACCTTTTCACGGTCTGTTTGCTGAAAATGGCAGTCTAGAGCTATAAGACTCAACCGCACAAGAGATCCAAAACAATTAGCAACAATGGGCTCAAAAGTTGCTCAAGGAAAATTGGATGCAGCAGTTCCAGACACATCCCTGTAGATGAATGCATGCAAGTTTAAAAGCCAGACGAACAGGGCAGCACAACGAACCCGAGCCAGTTTCACTTAAAGGGTGTCGTCGTGCTTTCCCACAGGCCTAATGAAGACAGCCCCCAATTTAGACTTTTCCTTTGAACTCTTAGAAACAGGAGCTCACACCAGATCAGCACCCACCCCCACACTTAAGCTGTGACGTTCTGATTGGTGCCCCGGAGTGGGTGTGTCCACGGCCTGCTTCAGCTCAATACTTGTCAACAAAGATGTGTATTAGAGGAGTGACCAAGTAAGGTGTCTGGATGGTGAGAGGCATGCATGTTGTCTTAGAGAAACATTTCAGCACTGGCACACTCACACACACACAAAAGCTGAAGGAAAAGCTATTAGAGATTTATTTTCAAAGGTCTCACAACACATATTTCTGACCAGGAGATGCCAGGGATTGCATGAAAAACTGAGGAGATTTGTTGTTTTTTAAAGATATTTTTCAGATGAAAAATGTTCTCATTCTTTATTCAAGCCAGAGGATATGTTGTTGCTTATACAAGGCATTCACAACATTCTGTATCTTCAAAATGTTAAAACATTTCCAAGGTCCATTTTGTGTTTCTCGCATCCGGGGGCAGGTTAACTGGCTGTGGCAGATGTGAGCTAGTAGTGGCAGGAGCTGTTTAACTGTGCAGTAGTTATGCATTTAATTTGACTTGTTTTATTTGGCTGCTGAGTGCTGCTACGTCCTCCAATAGCTACACAAACAGCAGAAATGTGCAAAGGCTACTACAGCCATCAAAAAGTTCTGTGTGGACCTCGTTCAACAAAATAAATGAAAAGTAAACATATATTACAAACCAACAACAACTTGTCTCTGTAATTTGAGAGTGAAAGCCCTTGGCAGAAAATGAGCTGTCGCCCACAAATCAGCATCCACGACTACCTGTGTCACCAGAAAAATTGTTTGATGTGTATTTGTGGAGGGTGAGCGTTTCAGAGTTTGATGGCATTTCTCCACACAGAGTTTAGAAACACAGTTACTGCACAGCTGGAGAAACTGTGTGATGATAACAGGGCTGAGCTGTGAACCCGTTTGACGAGTGTTGAGAAACTGTCTCTGTCCTACTACTGAGTCATAGGATTTATGTTGCGAATTTGGCAAAAATCGTCACCAGCACCTTCATGGCTTAGTTGATGTTGGCGCACATTTTGCTGTGATGTAATATGTGATTCTGTCGTGGGATTTCGGGTGAAAACGAGAGACGAGGCTGTAATCCACACTCACATTCACACCTACGGGCAATTTAGAGTGACCAATTAACCTGTAATAAATATCATATAACATATAAAAAGTATAGTTTGCCTGAGTTAGTCTGACATTTTTGACAAAGATAAATAATTTATTTTTCCTTTGCTTTGCATGAGTTCATGGTGGCAGTAAAATAGTGCAGACGCGAGAGTGTCCTGTAGTACACGTTAGAGAAGATGTTACAGCCGCACTGGCCTGTTCCTGACACGGGGGGGTGCTGTTCTCCAAAGCCCTCCCTTTCAACGTGCTTGTCATGTTTGGCCGTTTGGTGGCCTGTTTTGTCTGAGACACAGTGAAAACTCTCTGCATTAACTTAAGTGCGTGCTGAACTATCTTCTGATCAATACAAAAGTGTGTGTGTGTGTGTTCTGAAAGGGGGAAGGGTCGGCTGCCTTCCCTTTTTTCCAAATGCCTTACATAACCAATGGCTGCTGTCCAAAGGCTCTGTTTCCTGTGTGTTTATTTGTTCACGCTGAAGAGATGTGAGCGTTGAGGATTTATCATCAAAGGTCTTTTCCTTCCAACTTTTATTCTGCTCTGGCTGTCTTTGGGTGTGGTTGAGAATACATGCGATGTGGCCCTCTTCCGTCTCTTCTTTCCATCCACGCACACACACACTATGCCTGTTGTTTGAGCAACTCTGCAGTCTAGATTCCTAAGCAGTGAGTCTTTCAGACACACCAATCCTGAGCCAAACGCTGCTGCAGCCTCACCACTGCTTTATCTCTCCACTCGTCCACCACGGTGAGCCTTAATTCTTGTATCTCGACGTGGGTCATTCTGCTTGTTATCAAACTGCGACATCCCCTCCTCGCTGAGCCCAGCCCAAAGTTTCCCTCAAGCCTGCCTGTTTGTTTTTCCTGGCAGGCGGTGGGTGGGCCCTTTTTTGCCTGACCAATGTGACTCAGCCGGCTCCGCTGCCTTGTGCCTTTACAAGGTGGAACCTGAGGAGCTCAGACACGTTGTGACGCTTCCATGAAGGTGGAGCACAAAGTGGAGCTGGTCATGTGTGGCTGTGTGTGTGAGTGTGTTTATGGGTGCGTATGCGTGTACGCTTGACGTAGCATTATTGATTTTAAAAAGTTGCCACAGTGGGAAACTGAGGTCAGCTGGCGTTTACAGCATCATACAGAGGATAGACAGAGACGGTCAGTCCTATGGTACGTACCTGGACAGTGCTCGTGTTCACTCTTGTGTAAATGTATAACGCGGCTTCCTCTTTGACTGATACCTGTTGAACTTGACTGAACGTGGTGCCACTTTTTACAGCTGATTTTAGGACTGGTGCAGAGCAGTCAGTTGTGATGTGTTTGTGTGAAGTTATGAAAAGTTGGCAAAGGACTATAAATGACAGTGTCAGTACCAAGTACCAAGTCCAAGACCTCAAGCTCAGGGTTTGCTGCTTATCGTTGGTTAAATAGCGTGAGCGTTTGTGTTGGAGACAACAGAAAAACACAAGACAAATTCTGGCTTGTCTCCCTTTCTTACTCATCGTAGTGACACCTGGTTACGGTGTGTGCCGGTTTGCACGTAAGACCAACTCAGGACACAGTGTGGTAAACTAAATATGTAAGGAACACAGTGCTGTTAAACTACACTCTTTTCCCTTCTTGTGTTACTGTGATGTGACAATAAAAAGCAGTTACCTCACAGCCTATTGCAGTAGGATTGACTAATGCCTCACTGCTGGGTTCATCCAGCTGTCTGTTAACTCGTGAAAGCTCCCCCGCGGCGATGATATTTCTCCTCGTGCAGCCCTGCTCTGACACTCCAGTCCAAGCAAGACAGTTTAAGACTCAGTGCTGTAAATTCTTGCTCTGAATGTCTTGTCCTCTGTTGAGATCTGTTGAGATCTGTAACCACGAAGTCGCCAGAACTATTTTGAGGCAGCGTTAGCAGCAACGAGCCCAGGAGCTACTTCCAGCCTTATTCACATGTTCATGTCTATGGTTTGTTGGGTGGGGCCCAACATTAGTCACCAGTTTTCATTTCGGGCGCAAGCGGCTGCAGCTGCACAGCTGTTGAGTAAAGCCTGGACATAATGCGTTGTTTCTTCCCTTCTGACATGGGCGTCGGGCAAACCTGGATGATCTGATGTTCACATGGTGCAGAGACTGAAACTGTGAACACATCTGCTGTTTCTGTCTGAGATTACACGTATGGCCACTGCCAGCGCAGGTTTCGAATGGCACCACGCAGCCATCGGCCTCCCTCTGAAATGTTGATTTTATTTTGATCGGGTTGGTTTGGAGTTCAGCAGCAGAGGCCCAGAAAGACTCATTTGGACATCACTGACCTCAGCTACGTCATAGCGTTAGCTCTGCAATACATGTGCATGCAGTGTGCACAACTGCGAGAACAAATATGTATCTCACTTGTGTGCCTACTGCTGCATGGAGGCCAGAGTTTCCTCTTGCTGTGAGTCACGTCTGCTTAGTTGGGTCTGCTGTGTGATGTCACAGAATCCAGTAACTGCGTCAACTCACTTCTGTTTCAGGACACAACTGTCAGCCGTGAACCTCTGTGTAACGGCCTCAATGTACCCTCAATGTGTGTGCGTGTGTGTGTGTGTGTGTGTGTGTGTGTGTGTGTTAAGGGACAAAATAATAGGAATACCTTATAGTGGTCACTTCACAATCTACAAAAAGTGCTGAATGTATTAGTATTTGCTGCAGGGCCATCATGCTGGATATATTATCCTGTTATGTGTTCCTGTTGCTTTGCCTTCCCCTTTAGACTGCATAAATCCTGTGTACAGAACCACAGTCACAACCATCCAGGGCTAGCTCGGTGTCAAGTTGCTTTCCGGTAGCTTTTGTCAAATTTAGTGCTGCAGTTAGCGTGCTGTTTTGATAAGATAACAATATTTATTACTGATTCATTTTGGCACACACCCACAATAAATGTGCCGTTAGAATAAAGTACTGAAAGTAAAGGAGGAATTCAGTGTTTGCAGTGTATCACTTGAATAGAAAGTTATGGATGTAAACACAGTTCTATGAATTCTGGAATAAATTAAACAGAATGTGATAATTAGCTCTACTCAATTGGAAACTGTACAAATGCAATATCTTTAATGTTTTACCTCATCCGATTCATTCATTGATCTGAATTTGATGCCAGTAACACATTTCCGGTCAGGACAGGGGCACAGTTCATAGGTAGACAGCAGAGATATAGTTGGATAGCTTTAAGACTGGACATGAATAAGTCTCAGCTGTTGATAAGCAAGCATGTGTTGAGATTCATCACCTGGGAGTATTGAGACGAGCTCAGGGAAATTTTTGTGAAACCACTGTCTGCACACAGTATCTTTACATACCTTTTGCAGCTTATTTGGAATATGCCATACAGAATACTTTGTGTTCAGGGCCGTCCATGCTCATTTATAGCAGGACAATACCAAACCTCACAAGCATGGCTGTTTTTTTTTTAAACGTGTGACAGTCATCAACTTCTTCAGGAGTATACGATTTAAAAAAAAAAACAAAACAATGAAGTTTATCAAATTGAACATTAAATAGTCTTCTTTGCACATTATTCCACTCAGTTATGATTTATTTTAAGTTCCCAGACGATGAAAATGATGAGGCTGCTGATGGTTGATGTAATGGAAACTTGCCCTTATGCTTTGTTATTGCACTTTATGCTTATGCAAAGACGACAAGCAATTTCTTTGAAAGCAGGAAATTACAGCCAGAGCAGGTTCCAGATGGTCCAGCACCTGACTTACTGCCGTAGGTTGTCCCATAACGGGGCCTCCAACAAAACCAGGCTGTTCCAGACGCCCGGTAACCACATCGCGTATCTGTACACCAAGAAGGTCGGCATGCGGCGTCTGCCCGGGAGGACTGCGCAGAATTTGGGCTGGTGGATCTCAGGTTCTGATGAGGCTCTCCAAGACCAAGAAGGATGTGAGCAGCGCTTACAGAGGCTCCATGTGTGCCAAATGTATGCGTGACAGGATCAGCTGTGACCTCCTGTTTTCGAAGAAATGGCTTGTCGTCTTTGCATAAGCATAAAGGTCCCATAAAGTGCAATAACAAAGCATAAGAGGAAGTTTCCATCACACTTACCAGTAAATATCTTATCGTTTAACTGTCTTTATACTGTATGTTGTTCATTCCCCTCAGTTGTAAGCTTTATTGAACACAACTGTCTTGTTCATATGTGAACTTAAATCCTATATTTTAATTTTCTTTATATTTTACAGTGTAGCACAGCAGCAGATGCAAATGTCTCTATAAAGTGTGTTACAGAGCAGAGGTTGGACCTTTGGCCATTTCAGTGAGAGGAGTATGAATATACTGTACAATGATCCCACTGGGATCAATGTTTTAAATCTCCCTCAGGTCACCTGCACCACGCATGTCACCATGTCTGAGGCCTGTGCTCAGAGCAGCTTGACAGCGTGTGTGCAAACAGCACACACACTGTCTCAAGTGTGCACGGAGAGTTCAGTAAGGTGAAAAACCTTCAGACAAAACAGACACTCAGGGGGACAAGTCACTGAGCAGAAGCACATAATTAAAACTTGCTAATGTATGTTTTTGCTTGCTGTCACACTTTTGTACTTTATTCTCTGGTATGTTTTGTATCGATAATTCCATTTTAACGTGATACTGACGGCAGGAGTCATCTTGTAAACATGCAAGTGTCCTCCCTGTCTCTAACACAGTACATTGTTTCACTGTAAATGAAACAGGCAACCAGTTTGTTTGCCTTTTAGAAAAGTAGCTGGGTGGATTCCTGTACTGTATGTGCTGACTAACTTGTCTTTGTTAGCTGGTACCTGCTGTACAAGGTGAATGTTCAGATGCCAGGGTGAAGTGGAGATGTCCTTTCTGATGCATATGAATGCTAATTTTGGCAGTAATACATCTGTCTCACCTTTGTAAGTGAGCATAAGTTAATTTGTGTGTTGGAGGGTAAACGTGACTTGTTTGAGTGTTTTGCTTCTAAGGTTTTGGTCTGTGTTTTTGGATAACTAATGTTATTCATATGCTCTGACATGTTTTACACAAAGGCCTTTAATCAAATGAAAGTAAAGCTACTTTGTGGGTGTTAACCCAGCTGTACCAAAGGCTGCCTGTGAAACCCTTGTCTATTTGTGGATGAATTATGAATAGCTGGATTTCATCACCTTCTGACATGACCAAGCTTGCTGTTTCCTCCTGTTGTCGGTCTTCACACCAAGCTAAGCTTCCTGCTGCCCGCCGTCGCTTCAAAGCTATTGTAGACACATGTTTATATCACTACTGTAAGATAATGACAAAATGCAGGTATATAAGCACCATCTCCAAAATTTTATCATCAGCATCCTCTATTGAAAATGTCTGCATTGGTGGATTCCTGTTCCATCTTTTTATATTTAAAACATACCTCCCACATCATGCGTGCACCCCTCACCGTGTAGCACAACACTGCTTCTTTTTCTCACTTATCAGAGTTTTTGGGGGAACCCGGCAACGACAAATATTTGCTGCAGTATCAGGAACAATATGACTTCACCAGTGACACGAGGGGATGCTGGCTGGCTGCGTGTGGGATTACACCTATCAATTATTTTTTGGTGGGGTGAAGACGAATGTAGCCTAGCAATAGAAAATCAGTGATTTTCAACAGAACAGAGCGATGTTGCACACATGATGACAATGCTCAATGTAAATCCAATCTAATACAGTGGTTATCCACTTGGGGTCCCAGTCCCAATTAAGGGGGCACCAATGACCACAGATTCTGTAGTCTCTTAGGCTTTCTCCACTCTGAGGTTGTCAATTTAGAATGTTATAAATGTTTAATAACACATTTAAAGGACAGTTTACACACAAAACTATTCAGAACGATATATAGTCTTGTACTCACTCCAAAATGTAGATGTGGAATTCATCACAATAATTCTTTTGGATTGTGTGTGCGCGAGCAGGGTTGATGGGGGCTCAGCTTTTCTTCATTGTAAAATGGAGGCTCCAAATAGAAAAGTTTGGTAACCTGGGATATAACACGTGTGTGCTGGTGTGTTGGAGTTGCAGATTTCCTGCAGTACTCTCTGCTTTAACACTCACGGGCAGCTCGGGCTCATTCTCGTGTCTCTAGGTGAGGCAGAGTGGACGTGGCTGGGTGCAGGTAGAGCTTCCTCTGCATGCACAGTGGGCTGGAGGGGCAGACATTTCCTCTGGCATCCAGCCTGCCCACTCTCTCCCACACAGAGATGCTCCAGCAGAGGAGAGCAGCTCCAGAGCACAGAGAGGAAGGACAGCGCTGTGTTTATTCCCCCCTGCTAAGAGTTTTTGCCTAACGTTTGGGATTCGATTGCCTAATTTTTGCCTTCCTGTGTACCGACCGTGAGCCCGATTAAATGTTTGGACAATTTTCCTGCGTCCTGCATTTTTGGAGTCCAATTGTTCTGAGCCTTGATATGTGTTTATTTGGTATGGGCATCATATCATGAAACTTACACAAAATGTATATATCCTGATATGACATGATCATTGCTTTACTTATTTGGAAATAATCATTTGCATTTGGGAGCCTCTCTGTTGGCCTTTTGCTCTGTGCCTTCCCAACATTCCCCAGGGACAACACAATATTATAAAATTTTGTTCAAAAATCTTTGGAGCCAAACCATAGCACAGGTGGGGAAGAAATGAGAGACAATTTTTGTATGTGATCATTGTCTCTATTAGCTCTTAGTACTGGTCTAAAAAATACCTTGGCTGGATACTAGTTATTCTTAATCCAAGTATAAAGGCCACGTTTGCTGGCTATACATAGGTTGTGGTTTGTGTGCTGGCAGTACCTGCAAGTAATTTCAGATAGTTGCACATTGTACTCTGTCTACTGTTCCATGTCAATCCTTTCTATCCATCCTTCCTAGAGGTCCTCTTTCCTCCTTGTCACTGTGTGTGTGTGTGTGTGTGTGTGTGTGTGGAGTCAGTTCTTCTGCTTCACAGCTCCTCTCTCAGCATTTCCACTCACTTTTCCCTCTATCTTTCTCATCTCTTTCTTCTCAACACTCTCACTTGACTTCACCTCTGCCTTTTCCCTTTCTTCCTCCCTTTTCATCTTCCTCTACCTTTCTTGGCCTAATCATATTAGTTTTGGTTCCTAAACCTAATCATGTAACGAAGGAAATAATGGAGAACATCCAGCATTTTGTGTCGTTTGCTGTTGGCACGTGGTTGTTTATCACAAAGACGGCCTAACGGTTGCATGGAAGTGACGATTCTATCGACTAATCAGTGGACTGCAGTGGGTCTAGCCACCCTCCATGGTCCAGGATAGCTCTGGTTGTACCTCGAGTGAAGCGTGACAAAACTGGCACAGTACGGTTTGCTTTTAAAGGATACCATTCACAGCTTTTGATAATGGAAGACGCAAAAAACAAAATGTGTACTGTAGTGAATGGTACTGACTGGTGGAAACTAGCCTTAAATGCCTGCTAGAGTCCACTATATAGCAGCTCTGTGGCTGTCAGAGAACATTGGAATATAACACTTTCACATTTCTGTGAATAAATAGCTAACAACTGAATCCAGGTGTAGTTTCAAACGAACTCGGGCTCACACCTTCGACAACGTGTTCCTCTCCTCAGCAGCTGCTTTGAGGTTTCAGTGTTTGTAGTAACAGCCACCTCGTTGACACGTTGTGCTAATCAGCCTTCAGTTCAGCCCCACTGTCCCCACACATCTTTCCCCTCTCATGGTTTGTACTGTGGGCAAACTTGAGCTTCTCCTTCCACCGAACTTAATATCTCCAGTCACTAATAAATAAATAGTTAATAAAAGATGGACCAAGACCAAATTTTTCTAGTGACCGAAAAAGGTACACCCACTCCACCCTGTCGAATGCTTTCTCAGCATCCAGTGAGAAAGCTACTGTTATATCTGCCTCATTTCCAGCTTGCCACATGAGATGGAGCAGCCCGCGTAGGTTGTCAGATGATGTCCTATTCTTAATGAAACCCACTTAATCTGGGTGAATAAATTTTGGTATAACGACCTCCAGTCTAGACGCCTAAATCTTGGAAAGCAGCTTAGCATCAACATTAATCAGTGATACCATCGTTGCCACATTGTTGTGGGTCCCTGTCTTTTATATAATACACACACACTTGTTAACCACAACTGAGTATTATTATGTCTTCCAGGAGAAAAATTAAATAATATAAGTAAAAGAATGATAATCATCATTTTGTCAAAAAAAAAAAAAAAATAAAATAAAATAACATCAGGCAAATTCAGTGTAGAAACTATGCGTATATATCTATACACACATACCTACTCGGATAAAAAAATCTTCCCAAATATGCCGACCCTATATCTACTGCAGGTGTCAGTTGAAAATAATAGTGCGCTGATATGTGCGTGCACATCCGTGTATGCACAGACCCCCAACAAGGATGGCAAATAGTCCTCTCTGGAGACAGTAGACTAAACGTTATGAACGCTATAAATCCGGTGCTTTAAAATGAACAGCCCGGAGAATAACGACCGAACATACCCATTATGTCCATGAAGAGTTCCAGTCCGACACTCAGTTCGGTACTCAGTCCTGCTCGGTGAGGAAGGCGGCTGCCGCACCTGGCGAGGTGAAGGTGTGGGACCGCATGGAGTATGACATCCCCACCTCCCGGAGCTGTTTCTTCACCGTGTCAAACTTTCTACGCTGCTGGAGCACATCTTGGGAAAGATCCTGGAAGAAGGAGATCCTGTTGTCGCGGGCAGCCCGAAGAACGGCTTCTCTAGCGCGGTATCTCAGAAAGCGAGCCAAAGTATGGCGGCTGCGACCATCGGCCCGATGGGTTTGCTCCAGTTCAAATCCCGCTTCCACATCGAGGCCCAGTTTTTCAACCAGTATGTTAAGCACAAAACCACTTAGATCTCGTTTCTCTACATTTTCAGGTATGCCCACCACACGCACATTATTCGGCCTACCTGCATCTTCTAAGTACGTAACTTTATCCTGGAGCTTTTTTACGTGCGACATGGCGGAGTCTATGCTAGCCCCATCGGCTGTTGCTAGCGTCGTCCAGGTCAGAAATCCTAGTTTCAGCCTCCGTCACCCGCGCACCAAGTTGCTCCACAGTGGTTTGTAGCGTTTCCAGGCCTGTTTTCACGCTGCTCACATCTGCTGCTATCCCTTACTAAAGGCTTTGGATGCTGGTAAGCTCGGACATGGTGTTGTCGGGTCCATCTTGTCCTCCATCGCGTTCTTTTTGGATTGTCTCGTTGAACGAGGATGGTTTTGCTTCGGGTCCTGTGACATATCTGTTGATAGCACTGTCTGAAACTATTTTAGCAAAGTTTATTCCAGATATGTGGTTATGGCATGGGGGTAGGGAAGCCCAGCAGAGTGGAGCCAAACGCTAGGCAGCCACGTCGGTGTCCCACTCCACCAGAAGGCCGGGTGTTTTTTCAGTTTAATTGATCAGTTGAAGGTTTGAATGTAAAAAGAACAACACTCTTGAACTGAGGTTTCCCAAATAAACACTCATCATCAGTTTCTGACCTTAGTGTAATGTGATGTGCTACATTTCTACATCACAGGCTCCAGATTGCCAACGGTTCACAGTGTTGCAATTGGTACTGTTTGTTCCTCCTCCTGTTCATCTCGGGGTTTCCCCTCGTCCGCCATGTGTCTTACACAGCGTTACAGCACGTCTTTACTCTCCATCCACGCCAGGTTGGAACACAGCACAGCTGAGCTGACAGGATAACTCACTCAGGTGCTCAGACGTAAGATAATGATAACTGTCAGACGTGTCTCTCTGACACAGACGCTTTCGGCATCTGCCAAAAGGTTTTGAGCTCGATTTTGAGTACAGAACAGAGTAATCTGTAGCCTGTAAACACACGTTAGTTTGTACAGCGTGTTTGACAGCTCAGTGACCAAAAAACCCAAATGATGTACCAAACTCGCATGACCAGAAGGATGAATGAGTTTACTAACCGGCTGGGTTACTGCCGATTTTACAGTGACACAGAAGCATACAATGCTTTGGGTTGGATGTGAAACTAACTGCTGTAATTCTGACCTGGAGTCAGTAGGGTGTAGGCTCTGTGCCCTTTATTCTCACAGCCTGAACAACTGGGCTGGGCTCTGCTGCATACTGGGCTCCACCTGGAGTCCGTTGTTTGGCTCATAAGTGCACAACTTCATGCATGGCTGCCTTGAAAAGGAAGTATGTTGAGTGCACCATTTATAAAATGCAGTTATCCCTTTTATTGGAAGAGTAAGTGCACCCAAGGTTATTAAAATATATTTGTCATGATCATCATAAGAGACCAATATAGTACCTCTGTCCCCGTGTGAACCTGTAAATGTGGGTGTTGTGCTTTTTTTTTAATTACATTTTTCTATTTTGACCTTCAGTCTCTAATTTTTTTTTGAGAATTAGATTAGTTTCAAAAATTGTAAATCCCCTCCAATATCGCTAAAAAGCATATGTACAGTATGTAGAGTAGTTATGTTAAAAGTCATCGAGCTTGTTGTCGGTGGATCACAATATCGGGGCATTGTGGTTTACTTAAAAACCCAGACTGATAAAGTTGTATGTATGTAAATATATATATACTTCAGCTGTACTGTTGCAGGGTTAGTAGGACATGTAGGCTGAAATTGTGCTACAGAAATGTCACGTTCTCAATTTACTATAAAGTCGTCAAGTCTGTGTGGTTATATTACCAAACTGGTTTTGAGTCAGAAAAATGTATTTCATATGTCTCAAAAAAAGGAGAGAACTGTGGAAAAGTTCTATTTTGTCGTAATTTAATTCAGGTTTAAGTTTCATATATTCTTTTTTTGTTTTAACTTTGATGATTATGGCTCACACAGTGAAATTGAAATATTGTAATTTGAGATTTGTGTGTGTGTTTTTGAGCTGTACACTATTGTTATCCAAATTGAAATAATAAAATGAAACATGTAACATTTTAGTTTCTTAAGGTAAGTAGTCTGGAATACTGTATATTTAGTGTATTTTCTTAATGAAAAATCATAGTGTTTTATTTTTTTGAGATATATATATATATTTCAGATTAATACAGCAAAGTGAAGTTCTGAAAGAGTGAAGACTAAACTGTCGGGTTGTGTTATGAGTGAGCAGAAAAGAGCATCCAGATACTGAAACTGTGATGCTGACGCTGCGAGGGGAAGAGCAATACAACATATACACTGTTTGTCTGTGGCTGTGGGCGTCAAAGGCTTCTTTCATGTGAATTGTCTTAATTTGGCCGTGTGTTTTTCCTCAGCTGAAGGCTTGCATTTGTTTTAAGTGTTGTCAGTCTCCAAGGCAACTCTCTGAAAAACAATAATGTTCAGCCTCGGCTGTCACACCCTTCAGTCTGGAATGTAGCGCCTGAATCAGCCAGCGTAGTGGCTGTCTTTGTAGCAGTGTGTTGATAAGAGTTTCTGTCTGTCTTAAAAACGACAGTTGAGCTTCATGCAATGTTTGGTCCTCACATTCTTTCCACATCCCTCAAATGTCAGCTCTCCTGAAACAGCTTTCTGTCACTCTTGAAATTATTTCTTCGATACCTGTTCACCACACCTCTGTAACTCTTCTCCCTCTCTCTCTCTCTCTCCAGTCGCAGCCTAGCAAGGCCACACCCAAACCTGCCACTCAGGTCTCCGGCGTGAAGTCTGCACACTTTGAGGTATCAAGCGCTCCTCTTTCATGCCTTTTTCCCCCTCATCTCTCTCCGCGGCCCCCCATGAAGGCACTCGTTTTGTCAACTTCCTGTGTTCAATCGGTGGACGTCTGGTTTATTGTCTGGTTTACCTCAGACCTACCTGCTGTGTGCTCTGCAGCACAATGATGTTAAAAAAAGGCTTCCTTTTTCCATCCATTCAGGCACAAGAGAGGCCTCCAAAGCAAACAATGAATCATAGTGATTTGAGATTTATGTTCACTCAGTTTTGTTGCTGACTGGAGTCATTTCAAGGTGTCACAGTATGAGCGTTTGAATACAAAGATGGAATAATATGACACTGTATCAATAAAAAGTTTGGAAATAGGGAGTATAAATACAGTATAATGTTCGTGACTGTGCCTCCATCTAATTTTTTTAGTTTATTTGACGTTTCTTACTACTTGTTGATATACCAGTACGGCATATGTTGCTAAAAAGCAGACAATGAGTTTGAGATGTTTAGCATAAACTAAAATAAATAAATAGATTGTCCACTGTCTGAACTTCTAGTTATGATTATTTATATGCCTCTAAGCCTGTGACAGCCAGGGCTAGAAGGAGTATGTTTTTGGTTTGTTTTCCCGTCCGCCATTCTCGTGAACACAATATCTTAAGAACACGTGGAGGGATTTTCTTCAAACTTTGCACAAATGTCCACTCTGACTCGGAGATGAGCTGATAAGATTTTGGAGGTCATAGGTCAAAGCAGTTTCATGTATCTTACCAAACAAACAGCTCTCCTGTTCGCATAAAAATCCACGTTTTCCCAGCATTCATGTTCAACTTAGTTTGACCAAATAAAAGCTGAGTCCAAGAATTAGGTCCCGACTGATATATATTATTTTGGCCAATATTGGCATACCACGGATATATCAGTATCAGCTTACATGTTAATAATAGCGGCCATTATGAAAACATTTGGTTTTATAGAACACACTGCAGAAACGTATTTTGCTCCCAGATATCAGTATCGGTAACGCCTCCAAATTTTCATATCAGTCAGGCTCTACCAAACGCCAAATGACACTCTTCACTATCTATTACAATTAGACCAGCAGACACCCAACTAGCTCTGTCATCCTAAGTTTATTGAAAAACAAGCAACTGAACCTCTGAAAATAATTAGATTCCTATCAATCCACAAAAATCAGCCCAGTCCTTCTTCTTTCCCCGCTGCTGTACTTTCACTGTCTGCTTTGTGTGCCTTACAAATGCATGTTAGCACTAGGCTGTGATTTTTCTAGTCTTCTAGAAGCAAACCTAATTTTGACTCTAAAACAGTCCACTGAGTCTGCAGCCCATCTGTCCTTCATTGTGTTCCTTCGGTGAAGGCGACAGTGTTAACGCAGCAGGGTTTGTCCAAAGTGTTTTCACTTGGCTTACAGCGTTGTCTATTTTTGGTGCCTGGCTCGTAGAGAAGGTCTTCGGTGCGATAAATCTGATAGTGTCCTGAAAATAGGTCGACTGATATTTTAAAAAAGGAACTAATTATAATGAAAGCGTATAACACGCTCAAACTAGCTGGAGTTATTTACAGGCTAAGCTTTATAAGTTGGTCGTTGACCTCTTGTTGACAGCTGACCTCTGTGCCCCTCGTCATGCCTCCTGGCTGACTCCACCGTGGCAAAGGCCCAGCTGCTCATGTTTCAGTGGTACTGTGTGTTTCAACTTAAAGGGGCACTCCAGTGATTTAACGTCACTTCAGACGTTCAAAATTCAAACAGATGAGGCCAACACGAATTGAGTCCTATATCATTTTATACACACACGTGTACTTTCACTCCTCCCAGCTGTCTGGTAGATACTGAAACTGTTCAGATGTTTACACAGAAAGTTAGAAGCTAAAATATCTTCCTTATGTGAATAGGTCAAACTGCAAAACCACTGAATTCTACCTTTCCCGTAATTCCACCAATATCTTGATTCCTCTTTAGGCTGTTGATTTTAAACTTGTAGTGGCCGTCAAGGTCATGTGTTTAGACTAACTTTTGTGTGTAAAACTGGTGAAATGCCCCTTAATAAACACACTTGGTGGGGAGGAAGAAGTTTCCAGTAAACTATGATGTATGGACAACGACTTTGGTACGTTGCAGAAGGCAGCATCAGGACCGGCCATGGCCACAAACCCTGAGGTGGTAACCACAGGAAGTAGCTCCACAGTGGGAGGAAGTGTTACAACTGGAGCAGCAGGAAAAGTGACAAAGATAGAGGTAGACGGGCTCTGGATTGGCCATGTAACAGTGGATGGGGGCTTTGGGCTGCTTGGGGTGTGATCTAACACGAATCACTGTGCGCTCATCGGGAGGCGCCTCTTCCTCTTCTCACCATCTCTGCTCCACTGGCTTCATGCTTTTCTCTTCGTATGTGTTGTCTCTGCGGCTCTGCGTCACAATCACAAACACTTGCTGTGACACATTACTGAGCGCCCTCGTATCGTCACGCTGGGGATGAATGCTGACCACACACTGACCTCATGCTCCTTGGTTTGTAGACTAACACTACGTCGGCAGGTGCCACTGTCATTGACATGTCGGCCGCCGGGGCCACTTTTGTTGACATGACACCAGCTGGGTTGGGCGATCCTAAAGAAATGTCAAAGGTAACAATCACAAAATTTCTTGTGTATTATGTTACTGCTCACCATTTACCAGAAAATTTGACCTATTTTCAACCACCTGGGGAACTTAAAGAGCAGCCTCAGCCAAATTCACGTGATCCTTTTCACTTACGTTTGCTAATGGTGTTATTGCCTGGGAGGCAGAAATCAGTATCAAATTGGAAAGATAAGAAAATGGTCAGCAGTACTGTAAAGTGAACATTTTAATCAGCTAACCATTTAACCAGACATGCTCATGGTCAGATGAGTCTCAGTAGACCTGAGAAATGACTCTTTAGATTTGTTTTTTTTTTAGCGGGTCTGCAGTGACGGATCTGACCATGGAGATCTCTGCACATTTCCTACTGCCCTGTTTCTCGTTCAGAATGACGTCCCTGCCTCTTATCAACATGCTTACTGGTTAATGTGTGCTGTGAATCTGTCATCCCTGTGTTCTGATGTAATCGGTTGCTGCGTGTTTTTAGGCCCCTCCGGCCTCCCAAGTCAAGGCCACAGCTGCAGCTTCTCCTTCTCCTGCTGCTGCTCCGGCTGGCGTGGCAGCGACCGCCACCGTGACCTTACCTAAAGACACTCCCAAAGACACAGCCAAGGTAGACTCGTCTGCTCCTGGCCTTCCCCTTTATTGCCTCTGCCACACCCTCGAGGTGTCCAGACTGGCTTTGTTCATCTTCTTTCTTCGTGCGGTGTTTTTTTTCCTTTGAGAAACCTCAGATGCTGCCTTTGGACTATGCTCACTTTGGGATGTTTTATCGCTTTTGCGCTCTCTTTTCTACCTCGGAGGTGACTGTTCAGGAAATATAAAGTCCTTCTTAACTCTTTGCTCAGCATGTCTGCACTTGTTTTTGCACGGTACAAAGCACACACGTCATTAAAAGGGAGCCCACTAGAGGACGCAAGCAGACATGGAGATGCACTGTCTCTTGGTTCTCGATTTGAGCTCATTTCACTACACAACGCCTGCTGACACTTGGTCATCGAGTTCGCTTTATCTTCTGCTGAAGTTGCTCTTTCACTTTCCTTTTGTTTTACGGGTTTTTTGGGGTGTATTCCTGACTTGGTGCATGCACAGTGGACCTGAAATTTCACTTGACACACTCTTGGCCTGTGATGGATTC
>KV751353.1:2516644-2531922 GCA_001698575.1 Mola mola
CCTGTAAAACCATCAAAGCCGGCCGCGGCTGCAAGTGTGCCTCTGCAAGGGAAGAAAGATGAAGCTAAACCCACACAGACGAAGGTAGACGATCCTCCTGAGACGGAGAGGGGCTAGAGGCCGTTGTGTTTTTTGTCTTGCGCAGAATATCAGAGGACATGTTGCATTAAATATCTTGGTGGTTCTCTGACTGAACAGACGGGGAAAAGGGAAAAGTGAGGTTTAAGGAAACGTTGATGAATTTGCATTTGACTGTGGTTCTTGCGCTGATTCTGGAAGTGTGTGTTGCAGGTGAAGGTGGAGGTTCCCCCCACAGCAGCTAAAGGAACCAAAGAGGTAAAGACTCACTGAAGCACTTTGAGTTTTGCATGGAAAAACATGTTGCTTGCTCTGGTGTGTTGAGTTGTGTTGCATGCGCAGGCGCCCACTGTGGATCCGCTCGATACACTGGCAAGCTTTCTGCCATCAACTGACCCTGTCGCCCCCCCACAGCCTGCGTACACCGGGCCAGAGGTCAAAGAGGTACAGCAGGGCCACACGTGACGCTTGTCTTTACATAATAATACTGATCCCGTGTTTGATTGCACTGAGCTGCAGCATGGGTCTGCTGTGAGTAATCACGCGTGTTGCATGTATCGCAGCATGACATCACATCCGAGAAGGGTCCCAAGTGTGGGGAAAGAGACGACACGCTGCCTCCAGGCTACAGATTTGAAGACATGGTCAGTTTTTTTTACTGATTAGCTTTGCCACACTGTGCTTTTTGTTCTGGGGGTTTTATTTTTTATATTTTTAAAGAATTATGTCTTCAGAAGGAAGTACTACTGTAAAAACTGTTCACTGACATCTAAAGTTCTGAAATGCCATTTGTAGCACACAAAGCTGACCTCTAAAGCCGTGTCAGATTCATGAGAAGCCCTAGAGACAGATATCTCTAAACCTGCTGGATACTTACAACCCACACTGCCTGCACGGATAGATAGTTTGAGAATTAAATATGTCAGGGATACATACATCTGTGATTTAGGACAACAGATTATTTAGAATCCTTACAGTTGAAAAACACATGGACTTTGTGTCCAGTGCTGTTGCATTACAAAGCAACAGGTCAAAATGTCCAAATTCAATACATGAGTAATTAAAAAAAAACAACTTTATTTCAGATGTTCTCCTTTAAAGGCAGTGTTTGATTTTTCTTCTTTCTTTGATTCTAAAATTAATTTGCTTTTTCATAGGCTCCGGCTCCTGCAGATGTTAAACCCAAGGAGAGCCCGGTAAGTGACTTTTTTTTACATTTTAGTGAGGT
Source organism: Mola mola (assembly GCA_001698575.1). Taxonomy (NCBI): domain Eukaryota; kingdom Metazoa; phylum Chordata; class Actinopteri; order Tetraodontiformes; family Molidae; genus Mola; species Mola mola. The sequence goes on from KV751353.1 coordinate 2,517,951, forward strand.
TGGAGCCTCCTGCACCCCACAGTTCATTTACAGCTCACTCTCTATACAACCTCTCACTCACTAAATATTTTCAAGGCTGAAGGTATCTTTATTGTCCCCGAGGGGCAATTTGTTGTTCAGCCACAAACAATAGGTATTTTAAAGGCCAAAAACAGCTTCGTAAGCCTTTTAGTCCTGCATTTTTGTAGTATATACTGCATCTGTGGCCTGCCGGAGGCAGCGTGAGCTCAGCACTCAGGGGTAAAGGGGATCGGCCAGAACTGACTGTTTTTTTTTCACAGAACATAGAAGAAAATCACTTTACAGGCACACACAGTCAGGAAGCACCACTCCTGGTGATCAGCCGGTTCCTCTGGACTGGAGAATAATGCACTGCACCCTTGGGTGTTGTCTCAGCAAACACTATATTCTTCGTCAGTCCGAGCTGGTTGGCTCTTGTCAGACCAAAATCCAAACACGAACGTGAATATATGTGTGCACACACACATGCAGGCTACCATTAACTCACCCTCAGCACACCCACATGTGCATTATGGCCTGTCCCCACTTTGTGATCTTATCTTGCAACAGGCTTCTTTGTCCCTGTGTCAGCGATCTGTTTCCACCGCCACAATTTCCTCAACTGTGAGCTTCCTGTTTCTGTGGACATTTACTAAATACGTCTTTTTGCATTTTTTTATGTATCAGATGTGCCTTTGGAGAGTTCTTATGTGATTTGTTTGTGGTGGAATGTGAAGGGTGTGTCCATACTTTCCCTTGGTACATGCAGTCTGGTTTGCATTATTTTGGCCTTTTGCTTGCCTCTGTCTTGGTTAAACATGCCATCTAGTGGAGGATCTTGCATCTGTTATGGGACATACATTGCAGCAATCCTTCCAGAATTCATCACATTATTAGTTCAGAGACATGATATCTGTGTATTTTCTGCGGTGGTGACGCGTGCTCTGTGTTTTGTCCCAGAAACCGCTGACTATAGACGAGGCTCTGGATTCTCTCTCCTCTGGTTTCATGACTTCTGCTGCCCCGGCTGCACCCACGAAGCAAGAGGTCTGATCGTCTGAACACGTAGCACTCGCCTGCTAGTCCCTCCTCCACTTTTACACTCCAAATTGACCTTACTGGTTATTGTGCTTTTCTGAACTAATCTAACAAACATCCATCTAATCTTTTTGTTTCCTGTATGAAATATGCAGAAAAGGGAAAATGTTGACGCCGTCAGTGCCTCGTCTGCTGGCCCCGTTAACTTTGCACCGCCCGCTGTAAAGGTAAAGTGACATTTCAACTCAGTGATGTTGTTACAGCGGCATCTGATTGAAGGAGCTCAGAGCTAATGCCCGGTGTCTCTGTTGCAGCAATCTCAAAGGCCGGCAGTTGTCCCTCCTGCTGATAAAAAAAACAAGAGGGAGACAGTGTCAGATGCTTTTTCTCTGGAGGCCGGACTTCCTTCTGCTTCTTCCAAGGTAAGGTGTCTGTATTTAAGGCTGCTGAGACATTCACTGTTTGCACTTGATGATATAACATATATTTATGTTACATTCTCTGTTGGCCGTCACAGGAAGCAGCAGCTGTGCATCCTCCCGCTGATAAAAAAGCCAAAATGGACAATGTGTTGGATGATTTATCTCTGGAGGCTGGACTGGCTACCAAAGAGGACACAAAGCCCAAGACTGATGGCGTGAGTTTTACAGGAGTTGCAGAGCCACCTTGTCCTACCCTCTTTTCTTCTTATGTCTTATTTATCTCCTGTCCCCTCCTCAGGGCGACTCCATGTCTCTGGACGCTCTCAGTGCTCTTGGTGACACGTTGGCAGCAGAAACACCAAAACCTGAACTCCCCAAAGTCGTACCTGAGAACATCGTCTCGGTAGGAACGCTCACTGACTCAGAGGTCACATTGTTCCCTCCTGAGCTCAGCATTTCTATAGTATTTGTGTTCCAGTTCGACACAGAAAGGCCCAGCAGGCATCATCACTAATTGTTGTTCTTCTAGGAGGACAAAGTGAAGATGGAGAAGGGGGTGCGAGTGGGAGAGAGGGAAGACACGCTTCCTCCAGGGTACAGGTTTAATAAGGAGGAGCTGAAGAAACTTCCTGCTCCAAAACCTGAGGTGAGATGAATTCACCTCAAGGCTCTAAAACATGAGAAACAGGATCAAAACTGCAGGATATTGATATTTCCTCTCTTCCCTCATGGTGTCCCTCCTCCTGCAGCCCACCATGGGCACTGGGGAGGCTCTGGACTTATTATCTGGAGACTTCATGACCTCCTCAGCAGCTCCTGCTGTACAGGTACACTATGGATCCACAGCCCTAATTCCAAAAAAGTTGAGACATTATGTAAACTAACTGCAAGCGGGACAAGATATTTAACATTCAACTTGATAAACTGTAATGTTTTTATAATTATAAGCTCATGAATTTGACGCTTGCACGTGTCCAGAATATTGCGGCAGGAGCTTCCTTATCGTTGTGCCACAGCACCTTCTTCATTAGTTTCTGGGAATAGAAGACAGTAATTGTGATTTTCCTTTTTAACCATGCGTGATTTCTTAAAAGTTATTTAAAATGTGGACCCGTCAGACCAAAATACACTTTTCTACTGTGCGTCAGTCCTTTGTTTTTAGCATTCTACCACTTTGCCAGGTCCTGTTGCACCTGCTCTAACCTGTTCGAAACATGTTGCTGGTATAAAATTCAGACAAAGAATATAGGTATATTTATAAAATATAACATTAAATATGGTGTGTTTGTACATTTAATTTGAATGTCGAAAGGCTTTAAGGTCCCGAATTTTTTTGTACTGAGGTTATGTAACTATGGAAATGTATTGCATTCACTTAAAAAAAAAAAAAAAAAATCAGCTGTTTTTCTGACTTAATAAGATACTTGTTCATGAAAAATTTTTTTAAAAATCCAGCTGATCCTGAGGAAAGATTTCAATGTGCAGCAGGTCTAAGTGTGCTTTCTATCTGAACAACCACAAAGTCCTGAATTTCCTGTGTTAGGTGGGCAAACTAATGACCACATCACCATCTATATTACTTTAAAATAAAACTATCTCCCACAGTCTCAAAACCAAAACAGAGTAGAGCTGGTTTTTCACTTCACAACCAGGTCCAAAGAAAGAAGGAAATGGAAGCTTCTCTTGTTTTGAGGTATCTCATTAATTCAAACAAGTTTTATATTTTTCATTAAGAACTGTGTCATTAACTCAGAAAAAGAAGGCAGATTTTATTTTTCTCAGGTGTATGCAAGCAGACGCAGCATCTGTTATCCTTCTAATTGAACAGTCTCTTTTGGTTGTCATAGAAAGCCTCTGCGGTTCCTCCCGTGTCTGTGTGTCCTGCTCCTCCTGGAAATGTGGAATGCAGAATCGAGAAAGTCGCTGATGACCTCTCTCTGGAGTGCGCTCTTATTGCTCCTGCTGCAGAGGTACTGCAAAAGCTCCCTCCTCCTTCCCAGCATTCATGTTGCGTCAGAAACAAAAGTTCCCTCTGCAAATATTCATGCTGCCTCATGTCGGAACAAGTCAGAAAATGTTGTCACGCAACCTTCAAGTTGCAGAAATACTGCGAGTGAACATAAATGTTTTGTTCATGGTTAGATAATCAATTGTTATTTTTGAAGTGATTTTGTTGCTCGTGTAATTTCATCTACGGTATAAACATTTGTTGTATTTCACACTGAGTGGTGCAGCAAAAAGTCTGAGATAAAACCATTACATAAAGCATAAAATTGTTTAAACAAGGAAAAAATATGACACATATCTCCCTCATTGCATCCTGGTGGTTCACATGATACATTACAATATAAAAGCACATGATTGCTCTAACGTCTCAAGAACTGCCTCCAAACTCAGGAAATGGGACCATTGGGGAGCCTGTGACTCTACAATCAATCACCGCTAATGTTGACAAGCTTTGTCCCACATAAAACACACATACACGTTACATGAGCGATAAAATCTGGTAATTCCTTCCATTATAGATGGAAACAAGTAGAACAAGTGGGAAAACACTGGATAGAGTGCATACGTCCGCCAATTTAATAAAAATCCGTCTGTTAGGTTTTTGGTTATGGCCCTGTTGGAAACTGATCGGATCCAGGATCAGGATGACATCGGATTTGGATCTTGCCAGAAATTATAAAATTTGTTTCCTAGTATGAATCCTACTCACACAGCAAACTTTAGAATGCTGTCCATCAGTTTTGAGTTACGTCTATGTTTGAAACAGATCCGGGTCAGATCAGGATCTCTCCCAAACTTTAAGCTGTTTGTCCTTGGACTAAGTGCTATTAAACCTTTAAGTATTCAGGGAAGGTTCTGTGCTGGCTCTGTTTTTTTTCTGAGTTAATAAGATACTTGTTCATGAAAGAAATTTGATATATATATATATTATACAGCTGATCCTGAAGAAACATTTCAATGTGCTTTCCATCTGAACAACCACAAAGTCCTGAATTTCCTGTGTTAGGTGGACAAACTAATAACCACATCACAATCTATATTACTTTACAACAAAACTATCCCCCACAGTCTCAAAACCAAAACAGAGTGGAGCTGGTTTTCACTTCACAACCAGGACGTGTTTGTTTCCACTGAATCGAGCTCCAAAGAAGGAAATGGAAGCTTCTCTTGTTTTGAAGTATCTCATTAATTCAAACAAGTTTTATATTTTTCATTAAGAATGTGTCATTAACAGAAAAACAAGGCAGATTTTGTTTTTCTCAGGGATATGCAAGCAGAGACTCAGCATCTGTTATCTCTCTAAATGAACCATCTCTGTTGGCTGTCATAGAAAGCCGCTGCAGTTCCTCCCGTGTCTGTGTGTCCTGCTCCTCCTGGAAATGTGGAATGCAGAATGGAGAAAGTCGCTGATGACCTCTCTCTGGAGAGCGCTCTTATTGCTCCTGCTGCAGAGGTACTGCAAAAGCTCCCTCCTCCTTCCCAGCATTCATGTTGCGTCAGAAACAAAAGTTCCCTCTGCAAATATTCATGCTGCCTCATGTTGGAACAAGTCAGAAAATGTTGTTACGCAACACTCATGTTGCAGAAATACTGCGAGTGAACATAAATGTTTTTTCATTGTTAGATTATCAATTGATATTTTTGATGTGATTTTGTTGCTTGTGTAATTTCATCTGCGGTATAAACATTTGTTGTATTTCACACTGAGTGTTAAAGCCACAAGTCTGAGATAAAACCATAACATAAAGCTTCAAATTGTTGAATAAAGAAAAAAAACAAAACTGAAAATGTTCGGATCCAGGACCAGGATGAGACCGGACTCGGATCTCGCCAAAAGTTGTAAAATTCGTTTATTAGGCTGGATCATACTCACAGCAAACTTCAGAAAACTCTGTCCATCAGTTTTTAGTAACATCCATGTTTGAATCATATCCGGGTCAGATCAGGCTCTCTCCCAAAATTTAAGCCGTTTTTCCTTGGACTAATACCTACACAGCGATCGAGAATCCAGATCACGACCAAAAGTTATTTAGTTCATTCTTGGGTCATATGTGCATATCTTTGTCAGTCATAGTATGTTGGTAAAATAAGAACATAAAAACCTTTGAAGGCAAAAATCTAACTTTGCTACTGGGTGTAACAGATTTATTCAGCTATGAAGAGATACTGGACCTTTGACAGCATCTCACCCAGACTTCAGACACACGCTGCTACAATCAGTATTTTCTTATACAATGGTGATATTTTACTTAAAGTGCACCTGAAATAAAAAAAACCAAAACAATTTTAACCCATTTTGATCACATCTTGATCATACTGTCGCCTATTGAACGATATATGACATGAAAATGGCAATTCCTCGTGTCACATGAAATTACATCACGGTGTACGAGCCAATTTCAGCCAATAATGTCATGGCATTCAGCTGTCAATCAATCCTCAACAATCACAATGTGGCAGTTAGATACTTTCCAACATTGGTTTCAGGTGGACTTCGAGGTATCAAAGTCATTCAAGTGTGAACAGCAAGTGCTGATAAACCTCTTTTTCTCTAGTGTCCCCTCTGTCCTTTTTGACCAAGTTGAGACCTTGTAGGTTATTAAATCCCGCTCTGTCCCCTCCTCAGGACGACTCCATGTCTCTGGACGCTCTCGGTGCTCTTGGTGACATGTTGGCAGCGGACACACCAAAACCTGAACTCCCCAAAGTCGTACCCGGGAACATCGTCTCGGTAGGAACGCTCACTGACTCAGAGGTCACAGCTATCAGTGGCAGAAACCCTCCTGCACGCTGGTTATCTGTAGTATTTGTGTTCCAGTTCGACACAGAAAGGCCCAGCAGGCGTCCTCACTAATTGTTGTTCTTCTAGGAGGACGAAGTGAAGATGGAGAAGGGGGTGCGAGTGGGAGAGAGGGAAGACACGCTTCCTCCAGGGTACAGGTTTAATAAGGAGGAGCTGAAGAAACTTCCTGCTCCAAAACCTGAGGTGAGACGAATTCACCTTAAGGCTCTAAAACGTGAGAAACATGATCCAAACTGCAGGATATTGATATTTCCTCTCTTCCCTCATGGTGTCCCTCCTCCTGCAGCCCACCATGGGCACTGGGGAGGCTCTGGACTTATTATCTGGAGACTTCATGACCTCCTCAGCAGCTCCTGCTGTCCAGGCTCCTGTTGTCCCCACCACAACTCCTCCTGCACAGGTACACTAGGATGTACAGATACATCATCCCCATGGATGAAAAATGTGTTACGATAGTCGAATTACTGTACTTCTGTGTGATGCTCATTTCTTCATAACCTGATGTTGGCAGTTTATTATAAAAATTGAAAACAGCAGCCCGGATCAGCAGCATCTTGTTTTGTTCCGTGAAATACTGAACTGTTCTTCGAAGTCCTTGTTTACATAGAGATGATTGGTTTGCCCTTTTCCCAGGTGTCCACTTCAGTTCAGTGATAGAAACGTTTTTGGCAACGTGTTAAAAAAATTCCTACACTAATAAAAGTTTTGTTTATTTGTGCAGTATGGTAGGGTAAAATGAAGGTCAAATGTCAACATCGTCTCGGTAGGAACGCTCACTGACTCAGAGGTCACAGCTATCAGTGGCAGAAACCCTCCTGCACGCTGGTTATCTGTAGTATTTGTGTTCCAGTTCGACACAGAAAGGCCCAGCAGGCGTCCTCACTAATTGTTGTTCTTCTAGGAGGACGAAGTGAAGATGGAGAAGGGGGTGCGAGTGGGAGAGAGGGAAGACACGCTTCCTCCAGGGTACAGGTTTAATAAGGAGGAGCTGAAGAAACTTCCTGCTCCAAAACCTGAGGTGAGACGAATTCACCTTAAGGCTCTAAAACGTGAGAAACATGATCCAAACTGCAGGATATTGATATTTCCTCTCTTCCCTCATGGTGTCCCTCCTCCTGCAGCCCACCATGGGCACTGGGGAGGCTCTGGACTTATTATCTGGAGACTTCATGACCTCCTCAGCAGCTCCTGCTGTCCAGGCTCCTGTTGTCCCCACCACAACTCCTCCTGCACAGGTACACTAGGATGTACAGATACATCATCCCCATGGATGAAAAATGTGTTACGATAGTCAAATTACTGTACTTCTGTGTGATGCTCATTTCTTCATAACCTGATGTTGGCAGTTTATTATAAAAATTGAAAACAGCAGCCCGGATCAGCAGCATCTTGTTTTGTTCCGTGAAATACTGAACTGTTCTTCGAAGTCCTTGTTTACATAGAGATGATTGGTTTGCCCTTTTCCCAGGTGTCCACTTCAGTTCAGTGATAGAAACGTTTTTGGCAACGTGTTAAAAAAATTCCTACACTAATAAAAGTTTTGTTTATTTGTGCAGTATGGTAGGGTAAAATGAAGGTCAAATGTCAGGTTAACTTCCAGAAACGCGTCGTCAGCTGCTACTCAACACAACTCAAAGACAGAGGGGGAGAATGTGACCATGTTTCACATTTGGTCCGATAAAGAGCTGGTGACATTGTGCGTGAGTGCTTGCGGTGTGACGATGCGCTGTTTTCACGATTCCATACCACGATTTAACATGTATCACGATACATTGATAAACCAAAATTTTTACTGATTAATTCTTTGAACGGTAGTATATCGAATGGCACTGATGTTTTATCACTACAGAAAATATGGTTGTGAACATAATTTTCTCCTTTTGGAAGTTACATCCCTGATCATTTATGCAGGTCTTGTGAAATAAATTTACAAGATGATATTTAATAATGTCAAAATATGCATCATGATACATATTTTCAAATACAATACGATTTGATTGAGACGTCACGATACAATTACTGCGAGTATTCTTGCAATATTTTTGGGTGCCCACCTTGAAGCTCGGCCGATTTTATAAACCGTCATGCTTGTAGAGCATCGTCGATTTGCAATTTTTATTTCTTTTTCGATATTTGAGCTCTGGTTGAGAAACTCCCTTTCGGGCCTCTTTAATCCGGTGTAAAAATAGCCAAAGTGAAATTATTTACTGAAACCATACATATCAATATAGCCTTCCCCTTCGTGTATTATACATGAGTGTAGATTAATATGGACGTAACCTGTACATTGGCTGTTTGGTGTATAAGCATGAGGTATCTCTTAATTGTCCTTATGAGCCTAAAGTCTGTGCTGTCGCTGTTTTCCAGACCAAAGTAGAGGATTTGTCAGCTCTGGATGTTCTCGCTGGAGATTTTGTGGCTCCAGCCAAAGCTTCAGGAGTGCAGGCACCTGTCCAACCTCCAACTAAGAAGACACCACAGGTAAAGTGTCGTATAGCAGATCTGTGAAACATTTTGTGCTTCGGGCTGATTTTTAAAAGTCCATGTGTCCCGCTGCGTGTCCCTGTCTTCTGGCAGGTGGCGGTTTGTCCTCGGGAGCAACCAAACACAGCCGAAGTTATCCACAAACACGCAGCTCAAGCACAACCCAAAGCTGAGGCGGTAACCATGAGGACCCAAACTGTCGTCTTTAAGGAATACTTCATTTTTGCCATTTTAAAACGGTAACGTTCTCCTGTCCCCTCCTCAGGGCGACTCCATGTCTCTGGACGCTCTCAGTGCTCTTAGCGACACGTTGGCAGCAGCAGACGCACCGAAACCTGAACTCCCCCAACTCAGACCTGAGGACCTCGCTTCGGTAAGGGTCGCATGACACACAAATATATACAATAAATAAATCACATCCTTTAAATGATGATCCTACTCACGTCTTTTTGTTCTTCCCTTTCCTTTTCAAAGGAGCACGTGTTCAAGGACGAGAAGGCGGTGCGTGTTGGAGAGAGAGAAGACACACTTCCTCCGGAGTACAGGTTTAATGAGGAGGAACTCAAAAAACTGCCTGCACCCAAACCCGAGGTGAGACCGGGACACATTCAGTCAGAAACAGCTTTTTGAAAAACATTCACGTTTGCATTGCTGAAGCAAATCACCAGCCGTGTGCTACAAACGTGTCAGGGGCAGCATTTCCGCCTTCCACAGGACACTGGGTTATATAGAACCTTTTACAGCCGACCTTATCAAAAACGTCCGCGCCCACAGACAGAAGAAACTGTCTCCCACAGCCATACAGCCGAGTAAGCAGGTTGGAAACGTTGAATAAGGGGTTTGATCGCCAAAATGTCTGATTGTTTCATACAAGGTTGTCAGAATCGATATTTCAGTGGTTGATTCAAACTCTACACAATTTTGACGGGACACGGCCTTTTCAGGGCAACCGTTTGTGCAAGCTGCAAGCAATTAAACATGTTGACTGGACTGAAGACACGTTCCACAATGCCCGTGTAGCATTCGTGATCTTTGGTGATTAGTGCTCTGCATCGTTTGACTTGATTTTGTGGTCCGCCACTTCAGTAGCAAAACTTTGAGCGCAGCTTATCTACGTCATCATACGCTTCGACACGAGGAGTAAACAATGTCATGTAATCAATAATGTATGTTGACATTTTCAAACCTGAAATCCAGACGCATTTCATAACATTAACAACAAGAGTTGTAAATAAAGTCAGCTTCTAACTGATATAGCAGCACAAGAATAACAACACTGATATACTACATTATATACCTACTTACATAGTTAGCTCAGTTTTAGCAAGAAAACCTTCCACGTCAAACCATTACATTACATTGACATCAATTCAGAATATTTTTTTGCTAAACATTGCGGTTTATGTCACTACTGGCACGTAAGATGAGTTTAGATGAACAGCTAGTTTTTGAAGTTACTTACAGTCTAAAAGGTGTGCAATGGAATTTACTCTTGTTTTACCTCCTCTTGTGTCGCTCCTTATTATTGCCCATGAACGTGGTATTTTTCCCACAGGTGATTAAGGTCATCAGTTTCAGTTTTTGAGGACAACAGGTGGCTGTAACTTCTACATAATCAACAAGTTTCTGGGCCACAGTGACTCACTATCACCCCTGGAAGCACATGTGGTATTACAAGAAAAGGCTGCACATAGTTAATTAGCATGTCAATGCAGCGGCTACCGCTACAGTGCACTACATAGACATTTTTGCATAGCATCACGTTACTTCTTCCCATTATGTTATGTTCTTAAACTTAAATATTGTCTGAATCTTACTACTGACCCCTTTAAACTGATTTGAATATATTCTAATCAAAGCTCCTCCTCATGTCCCTCCTCCTGCAGCCCACCATGAGTACCGGTGATGCTCTGGACCTTTTATCTGGAGACTTCATGACCTCCTCAGCAGCTCCTGCTGTACAGGCTCCTGTTTTCACCCCTACAGCTCCTCCCGCACAGGTAGACTTTGGATCTAACGCTGCTTTAAAAATAGTCATGCCTGTTTGCAGTGGAAAAGACCTGAAAGAAGGAACTAGAGTGCAGTGAGAGATTTTGTCTCTACCTCAGTTCCCTGCAGACTTTGCTCTGGATGCCTTAGCGGGAGACTTCGTCGCCTCCACAGCCGCTCCAGTGGTGAAGTCTGAAGCTTGTGTTGCAACAGAAACTGCCCCACAGGTAAACACTGTGGAACAACTCAAGCCACTTTTTTTTTTTTCTTCTTTAAAACCTTGCAGTTCTGTCAGTTTTCTCCATGTTTGTGCGTTCAGCTGGCAGCAGGAGCAGATAGCGCCCTGGAAGCTCTGTCGGACACTTTGAAGGATACCACACCCAAACCTCAGCCTGCTCCAGCCCCCGTAAAGGACACCGTCAAGGTAGCCAGCGAGCCTCAGGAGCGTAGCAGGGCGGAGAACGTTTTTAGTTTCGGTCACTCTGACTTGTGCGTTCGTTGCAGGAAAAAAGGATTGTTGAAGAGAGGTTGATAAAGATGGGAGAGAGGGACGACACGCTGCCACCAGAGTATCGACTCACTGAGGAGGATCGTAAGGTACCTGACATAACGTGCTAGTATGGCGATGTGTTTTTCCCCTGACTTCCTGTAAATGCAGCGGCACAGAGCGGAGTGCCTTACCGTGTCTTACCGTGTGCATATTGTTCAAAAATTTTGTTTTAAAGAAAATGGAAGAAGGGAAGAAAAAAGCAGCCGCAGCACCCAAGAAGGTAAAAATGCACTCGGACACCATATATGACAGCAGACAGTGTACACTAATATGCAGATAGCTTTAACTTCTTCCTCTCTGTCGTAGACTATGGATGATAAAACAGCCTTGGACCTGCTCGCCGGTGACTTCGATGCTGCTGCAAAGCCTGTTGCACCTGTCGCATGTTCAGCAGATACACCCAAGCTGGAACCTCTCGTCTTGGACCCAGAACCCCTGAAGGTAGCTGCGAGCTTCTCCTAAAAGGAGTAGTTCACCCATACATGAAAATTCAGTAATTTTTTACTTATCCACACACTAGAAAGTTTCGTATCAGGTACAGGCTCTGGAGGATTCAATAATGCAGAGGCACACAGGTACTAATCAAAATCGTTTTATAGCTCAACACCGGGAAATCTAACTAGATGGCAAAGGTACAGTTTAAGGGACAGGCAAACTCAGTAGTCGGGATACGAAATAATGATCAAAACACAAGGAACTCACAAAGAAGATACGCTGGACTGCTCACTAGGAAGACAAAACAATCTGGCCAGGAAGAAGGGAACACAGGGTTTAGATACACAAGGGAGAGGTAGACAATTGGACACAGGTGAGACACACGCAATCGCACAAGCCTGAGGGATAAGACTTGACAGGACATGGGGAATAAGACACAAAAAGAACTTCAAAATAAGAGGGGAAACACTGATTGACCCTAACAACAGACACATGAACACTACCGGACCCGGACATTTAGGAGTCCACAAAACTCTTGTATAGTTTCACAGGGAAAAAAGCTTTGCAGCATAACAACTGAACTGAAATGAACATAACACAGCATAAAATCCCCTCGTGCGGTTCATCCACCGTAGTCTTCGTCTCTGCCCTGAGATGCCAAATTGATTTGAGAAGACGTTATTGACACCTTTTTGAATACAAAATCGTCATTTTAGGAAATGCACACTGGCCACGCCAAGATTTCAGCTGAAAATAACATTTATTCAAATCCATTTGTGATCTGAGGATTTGGATTATGCTGGTTGTATGGAGGCATTTTCTGGTTTGCTTTTTCTGTTGGGTTTTTATGTTTAAGAACGAGCGCAGAGCTACTGTGCTATAGGAGAATGCAGCCACCTGGCTTTGCTGTGAAACTTCAACTGACTTTCCAATCGACACATTTGAGACACTCTGATTTTCCTGCTATGACCAGATGAAATGTGTGCAGAGTTTAAAGGCCACAATGCTGCCAAGTGGTGCATTTCTGCACTTTATCACATCGTTTGGTTTTCTCTTCGTAAAGTTGTTAGACGGTGCCTTCGACAACACTGGCGTTTTTTTTACAGCAGCATTGTGTGGAGCGTTACTGTCGCACCATGAAGGTACAGGTTAAAAAAGTAGAGAACTGGGAATGTATTTAGGCAGCATTGTATCAGATGTATCTGGTTTTACTGTTTACTCATTTAACTTGAGCTGATTTATTTTTTCCTGTCATTCTTTCCCAGCCAATGGCCGGTCCTGTCCTAGACTCCATGGCAGACACCCTGCTCCCAGACACCCCACAGTTCAAATCTAAGACGGACAAACCAAAGGTAAAGACGGGCTCCCTGTGAGCTGCGGATGTCTGACACAATTGCAAAAAAATAAAAGAGCAGCTGAGATCCAGGTGGCCTGTATAGCAAACATCTAACAGTCACAGTTAAGATCTAAAGGCTAAAAAGATACTTTTAGCCGATGACTTAGTTATGCTGCACATATTCTTTTATGGACATTTATACCATCATTAGAAAACAAGTCTCAAGAGATGCGCAGTCATTGAGGATCTACTTTTAACCAACTTCTGTATGCAGTCCTGGAGGAAGAAGTTCTTAAAGTCTTTGTCAAACAGCAAGTTTGTGAGGATCAGTTAAAGTGAGACCTAATTCTTACCAACAGCGGCTGGCGACATCATATCATCCACGTCCAACCATTAAATTTTAGTTTAGTTTTGATGATTTACAGCAATTTGCAACTTTGTTTTGAAAAGTTCTTAATTGTTATTAAGAATTATTACTATTATTCCTTTTGCTAAATAGCAGAGGATCTAAATCTTTGACATCCAGAGCTTAAAACTTGTAACTGACCAATGGGTTCCATATTACTGGGTTTTTACTCCTTGGCGCCCTCCTCAGGCTCTTTACTGGCATTGATTTATCAGCGCTCATCTCCTCGGGGAGCGCGGGCAGTTGTTGAGCCTAACCAGGTGTCAACTCTGTTACAGGGCAAGAGCAAGTCAAAGTCGAAGTCTAAAGTAAGCAAATGAGCTGCTGCATGAAGAGCAATAAAGTCTTTCGCTGACTGTAGATGAATTCTGTGCTCTTATTTTCAAAACCATCTCCATCACCGGTGGAGCCCCCTTAAAGCTGCATGTGGTGCTGCCTCCGCTTCCATCGTTCCCCCAAATAATTGCGCTCAAATGGAACAGCTACTGCATGCAAACACACT
>KV751353.1:2549744-2562558 GCA_001698575.1 Mola mola
CGTCTTCCCTGCTTGCCATGACTTTTTCTCTTTTTCCTCCTCCTCCTCTCATCCTCTGACGCTGCAGATTCCCCTCTTCTCCTCTCCTCTGAATCCTTGTGCATTTCCCTACTCCGCCTTCTCCTCCTCTTTTCCTCATTGTCAGCATCTTCTTCCTTTGGTCTCCTGACTCTCTCCCTTCTGGATCTCCTACTCTTCTTCTCTCTGCGCCTGTATTCAGAGTCGTCACTGTCACTTGTGCTACTGCTACAGGATGAAGAATAGGAGGAGGAGTACGACGACAAGGTAACGTGCGAGGAGGAGCTTGACAGTTTTCTGCACCTCCTAGTCATTGCAGGCAGACTGGTGAACAGTGGCGAGCCTGAGCCTGGGAGGACGGGAGGAGGGCAGTTGTAATCCAAACCATGGGATGGCCATGGAGGGCCCTGATATGGAGGAGGACAACCTTCACCTGGGTTGTAACGACCAAGGTGGGAGTGATGAGGTAAGTTATAGGTGGGAGGGAAGGTCACAGGTTTATTCAATGCAATGTTATCGTCCTTGGTTAGTTCCTCCTTTTCATCTTTGTCATCTTCCTTTTGTGCATTACCTGAAGGAAGAACTGGAGCCCTCCGGGTGATGCCACGAGCTTTCTGAATCTGAATGTAATCTGATAGTTCATCTGCAAATGTGCTGTAGGCCTTTTGTTGGGATTTGCACAAGTCAATTACCTTCTTCTCCCTGGTTAAGACCGGGCAAACAGAAAGTACATTACTATTAGAAAACAAAGATGTGTGGATAAAAATATCTACAGATAACATCATTATTAGGTGATAATGTCTTTCCATTCAGGTAAAACAATCACTTAAAGAACAACTCCTGTATTTTTCAGCCTGTAAATCACTACCCAGTCTTCACAAACTCATCAGCTTTAGCAGCCTTTTGTCCTTACACTTATGAGCCCCCATTATTACCAGTGTTTAGAGTTCATGGAGGACTGATCTAGCTGCTGCTGAGTAGGACAGATGCCCTTTAATAACATATGTGTCTGTTTAGACAATAAAAACAATGATAAACATTATCATCACATTCACTTGTTTCTTCTGACTGAAACATTACACTTTACTCTACTAAGCAGCTCTGCCATCAGCAGACTTGTTATGTTTGTGTTTAGTCACCTGCAGAGAAACAGTGCCTCTTTTATCCGTAAACACTTGTGGATACATTGTGAAATGCTGAGTTAATAAGAAGCTCTGTTTATAAATGTTAGGTTTAGCGATACCAACTAACAGAAAGACGTCCTGGTTATGAGATTATTTTGTCGTACAGGTCTATGATGTGCTTGTTAGAAAATTTTTCATCTTACCGAATTTGGTGTTTGTTTCCCTGCATGTGGGCCTGGTACATCTCCACAGAGTTAAACTGGACACCACACATCTGACACACCAGGTGGCTGCCTGTGGACAACAGGGTAAACGTTGAGGTTGGATAGAGAAAATTATCAAATAATGGTTTATAACAGCTCATATAGACAACTTCCTTTCTTATATTTGTTTTTCTCAAGTAAAAGTCTAAACTGTTTCAAGCATTTAACTGTTTTAATTCGGATGACTGTGTCCTACAGCTGAAAAAAAACCCAAACAAACACATCTCAAAATAATACAATATTTCACTGTAACTGCATAAACCACACTTATAAAAATGAATACAAAAAAAGCTTGAAATATATCAATACACATGAAATGAACATAGAATATTTGAATTAAATTGAAAATTGAATTAAAAAGAACTTTTCCATGATATTCTACTTTTTTGAGATGCGCCGGTAGTTACTGCGTGTTCAGATGGCATTTAAACATTTGCTGGGACACGGGACCCTGTGTTACCTTGCTGGACATCTTCTCCAAGCCCTTTGAGCAGCTCCTGTCTGCTCTGATTCCGCTGGTGTTTGCGTCCATTGTAGTGCTGCAAAGCCATCTGAGGATTGTTAAAGGAAGTGGTGCAAAGGACACAGTACTTATTAGGGTCCTTCAGGTCAACCTCTGTGCTGGACGTAGTTGTGGTGACTGCTGTGTCCAGAAGCTCTGTACCACCCTCTTGGGCCAATTTCTGGACAACATTACCAGGATCCTGGCTCAACCTTGGTGAAGCATGAACTTCTGTGGGCCTGTCTATAATTGCAACGAGAAACAGTCAATTAAGGTTCACCTGTCATGGACCTTTGGAACATAAGCAGATTTTCAGTGGACAGCTGATTCAAAATTTCACTAAAATATTAAATATACTGGATAAATATCAAAACTGAGACAACCACACTAACCTGACAGCTGAACACCTTGTTTACGCAGATTCTTTTTATGGACTTTGCCTTCGTAGTGTGACTTTGCCACGACGTGGGAACTAAACACCATGTTGCACAACTCACAGAAATGGTCTTTATCAGTAGGCACATAATGCTGCAAAAAAAAAAAAAGAAACAAATGTCCAGAGACAAATCTGAAATTATTTGCTGATTTAGTTTGTAACCTCAAAAAAATAGTAAAAATGTTTTAGATCATACCAAGGTCTACCACGATACATCTTTTTAATACACAGTAGTCTCCACAGCGGTTTGCACCTATGCACTGGTCTGCGCTCTCATTCATTATAATCTAACCTTACTTCTTAGATTTCTTGTCCGTGCACCTCTCTCATGTGATAATCTTCTATTAAGAAGAACCTCATCACACCATCCTCCTGTTGTAGATGTATGAAGCATTATACCAAAATGTTCATTATTCTCTAAATAATTACTTTGACAATGCACATTAAGATTGCACCAGTGCTTCTCCATAAATTAGAATATCCTGGAAAAGCTAATTTTTTTTGTAAATGAATTCAACAAGGTACATTCATTTTTGTGTATTTTATTTTCATTGCACTTGGAGTGAGGTGTTTCTGGCCTTGACTTGGTTAAATTTTGATGATTATGAATTACACACATACAATGAAATATTCTAATATTTTGAAACATTGGGTTTTTTATTTTTGAAGCTGTGGATTATGACTAGTAGGCTTAAAATAGTAAATTTTGGTTAACCTCTAATGAACCTACATGAAAAATCTAAATATTCTAATTTTTTGTGAGGCACAAGTACATAACTGTGCGTAGAGTATATTGTGTGCCGTAAGCACTAACCTGGACTCCTGTGGACTCTTTGTTCATATTCTCAGCTCTCTTCGCCTGCAGATACACTCTGACTTTCTGGGCATGTTTCTTCCCCTATGGGAGCAGTACAGGAGGCATAACCATAAAGACCAGGTGACATCAATAACACGGTTGCTGAAAAGCAGCACACACCTCATAATGGGAGACCCGCTGAGATTCAAAGAGAAGCACGGCCTCACACACATGGCAGTAGCCATCAGTTAGGAGATCCTTCAGGAGCTCCTCTTCACTCTTAATGCCTGTGGAGCAGAACATACACTCCATCAATCCGAAGAGGAAGATTGTTATGACCTGAACAAAAACATCCTATTAAATCCTATTACATTCAATTGAGAGAGGGAAAAAAATAAATCACATTTCACTAGACAATGCAAATCTATCTTAACATTGTATATCAAAAGGCTCAATTCAGGAGCTGTACTTTTTGAATTCTGGCATTTGTTTTTTTGTATCTACATTGGTTGGTTGAATTCAAATTTTCAAGATTTTCTTTAAATGAATTATTCTTTGATAAAGTAGAAGCAGTAAATTGAAATGTTTGTGGTAACTAAAAATTAAAAATAATTTTGTTTTAGTTGGCAAAAAAGTATGAAGGGAAAAACAGCTTTTCCAGCAATATGAAATGTCCCAACTTACTCTACGTACGGTGGAACATGAGGTAGCTCATCTTAGAGGAAATGTTTCACTGCATCCCACACTTATTCAAGATTCACCCACCCTCTTGCAATGCTGCAACACCGCCGAGCACTTGAATCATGGTTTCATCCCTAACTGCATTTATGCTGCTTTTTCAGTCTAAAGCATATTATTCATGTTAGTTCATGTGCGGATAAGCACACACGCATTAAAATTTCAATGCAGAATCAATCAATTATGCTCTGCTCATTTTTATTTCATAATTATTTAGCACTTAAATATTGGTACAATCCTGCAGAATAACAATGAACTGCTCAACTCTTTGGCCAAAAATTCAATTAGGTGTGGAGAAAACTGTGAAGCAGTATTTGAATAGTATGAGTTTCATTTCATTAAAAAAGCATATTATCAATTAGGTACCAATAAATATGAATTGAGATATAATGTTAAGTCTGTAAGCCTTCGTGCTTGCTGGCTGACTGATGATGACCTGAATAATAAATAGACAATTATCCTATTATGACTTTTAGTGACTGAAAGTGAAATTAATAACTAAGTATATACATATAATGTGTATAAATCAGGACATAAAAGGGCAATGTACTCCCCACAAAACATGAAAATAGGTGTCTGTTCTATTAACTCTCCATGAGAGTGAATCAGCATACATAATATGTGGAATACAACAGTCATTAATATCACTATCCCCTGATATGTCAAATTGTCTGCTGTTTAGTCAACTGCATCTGTAATTCACTTCTCCAATTTAATGCAACAGTACAATCAAACACTAAAGCAGCTTTTCCTTTTTTTTTAGCTTTGTAAATTCCATCCATGTCTAGTGATATATTTCAAATACTGTACTTACCAAATGTTTAATCACAGTGGCAGTTAAATTACAGGAAAACCCAGAGGGCACTGAATCTCAAGTGTATAAAGTTGGAATGGGAGG
Source organism: Mola mola (assembly GCA_001698575.1). Classification (NCBI taxonomy): domain Eukaryota; kingdom Metazoa; phylum Chordata; class Actinopteri; order Tetraodontiformes; family Molidae; genus Mola; species Mola mola. Next base: position 2,554,520 of record KV751353.1, read on the forward strand.
AAATAAATTCTAATCACTCTCTAGAGGCCATTTTGTAAACATAGTCTGTCCCTCAACTATGTTATATATTTGGCTTGATGACACCATCTGATGTTTGAGATCCTTCAGACTCCTGAGAATACACATTTTAGTCTAGCCTGTGTATTTTACTCATTTGTATGGTATAAATTGCATATACCAGTAAAATGAATCGGTGTCATTCACTAATGTAACTAGTGGCCTCCGTTACTAAAACATTTGAGCTGGCCAACCAGCTAGCCATGACCACTGATATGTGACTAACTTAACTGGCTGTTCAGATTGGGGACCTGCAGTGTGATTAGGGCAGCAACTGGCCAACCACTTCCGGAAAAAGGGCAAAACCTAACGCCTTCAACGACCTCTTAACTTTTCATGGTTTCGCTATCAAGGCACTCTGAAGATTAAAGGGGTGTTTTGTTGGGCGATGCCTTTTAAAAATTCGTGTGCTCACGAACCGGTAAACAAAACTCCTAACGTTACAGCCTACGTTAGACGGCTGACGTCGCGAGTTTAGCTCAGGGACTAGCATAGCTCACCCGATTGCTGAGCTGGCTAGCCAGTTAGCTACAAAGCTAACGCTGGCTCGGCAGGTTGGAACTTGCACGTTCTAGTCAAAACTCACCTTCAACCTGGGTGCTATCTATGTTAGTGTTTATTACTTTGTCAGCATCTGTGAAAGAAGCCGTGTGAGAGGTAGAAATAGTGTTTTTTTGAGCGTCTGACTCCGCAAACTGCGGGGCGCAGACACTCCTATCATCCATCTTTTTTTATCCCCCCCACCCGAGCTGGCAAGCGCATGCGTAGTGACGTCGCTGCTCTAATGACGTTTCAGTGAAGATGGACAAGTATTCAGTTGTTCCAGATTTCAAGCAGTGTATTTTTGACCCATTTCCCAGAGAACTGTTCACAATCCTCTAATTGCTAAATGCCGTCGTTGAAGACAGGTTTTTAAAACCCTTTCTTGATTAAATTTCATTGAAACGTGACAATGTTAAAAACCCATTATTCAAATTTTCAGAATTGTTTACACAATACCAGGACCCCTGAACATCAGGTTAAGCCACCATGAATTTCATTTGTTTTTGCTACCTCAATGGCAATTTTCTTTATTTGATATTTTGTCTTTACCATGGACAATTTAGAACACCAACAATGAGCAACTTTAATATCAAAATAATAATTTTATTAAGAGACATTACAGTTTCAAGATTTCTTGTCCACAAGGGATGTCCATAAATGAACGAGACCAGAGGAACAACATAAAGTGGTTTTACATCAAGACACCGAAGAGGGGGATGACAAGGTAGAAAAGCGGTGAATGGTGAAAAGTTGTCATTTCCTCTTCTCGGGTTCTCTGGCTAAGACATCTAACTGTAAAGAATTAAACAGTAATATGAGTGTGACACAATCATACAGTTTATAACTGATGTTTGCTATAATAAAACTCATTATTATTATTAATATTTCCAGTATATAGGCAGGAAATTATGGCATTAAAGGACTATACCCGAGTCCATGCAAAACTAGATTACTTCACTTACAAGAATATTCCTCAGAACACTCCTCCTCTGGGGTCTCAAGTAGCTGCATTCCCCTGCCTCACACAGCTTAATCTCCTCTGAAATCTGAGAGACAGAAGCTGAGTTTCAATATGAGGGGAGTGAGTAAACAGACGAGGAATTTGTTTTCATTCTCGACACGAAAAGCTCAGTGTATGAGACAGCTTTTCTCACTAGCATGCGCGCACAACCACCAATCCTGACCTCTGATGTGCTGAAAGAGTCCAGTTCCCTCTTGCCTCCGGGGTACCAACCATGAGACCAGTGTTGAGCGCTGGACAGAAGAGCTCCCACACACAGAAGCAGCCCAAGCAGCAAAACCAGCCGAGGTACGCACATGATAATCCCACCTGGTGGCAGAGATGCACACTCAGATTGCAGCAGAGTATTGTCTTTGAAAGCTTGACGAAAACAAGCCAAAAATATGTTAAACAAAAAATTTCTTTGGGATTTACAGTCCATCATGGTTTGACAGAACATTCAACTCTGCAAAAAGACCATCTGTACTGCACACTGAGTGACTGTCTGCAGAAATCTTTAATATTTTTGCAAAAATGTCAAGATTATCTAGGACAATGCTATGATATATTATTATGGATACTCCATTTTTCTACTGCATTTTTAAATTACTCACTTCCTAGTGGACAATAATGCATTTCACTTGGTAAAAAATTAAATGCTTGATTGCTATCAATAAGATAAAAAACTTACAAACAGGATTACATTAGGCAACATTTAGGGGCCTTCATAATTTCCTGCTTTTAAATAATTTACTCCAGTTTCCTGCTCTCATAGACTAAATTCCAGGACAAATATTGAACTAATTAAGCCAAACAGATCAAATCTAAAGTCAGTTTAGCTTCAGACAGAGCTTCCTTTAATCTCATTCCCCAACAACATATATATGCTCCATTGTTAACCATTTGTATTTCACTTAGAGAACAGTAAAGTATTATAAAAGTGTAAGAAAGAATCTTTACCCTGGTCTCAACTTAGTTTTATTACTTCAGGTTTCCCAGCGTCCAGCCAGCACCTCTCGATTTGTCCTTCAGTTGGTCGGTTGGTCAACGTATCACAGATATATTACCGTAGAGATTCTCTCCAACCTCATCCCTTCCTCTATATATATGAACAAGTTAGATGCCCCCCGCCTTCCAACAAACATTTACATTATCATTCCCTAATTGCCCCGCCCATCTCTGATCCCTTTGGTCCCACTGTTCTTAGTGAAATGACTGTCCCCTGGGGGCAAGAGGTCCAGAGAACATGGCCAATTCCAATTATCACCTGCAAACAACTCTGACACCCCCGGGATGTGTCGTGTGGTCACCTATCTCCCACCAAACACTCAACAAATAACAGAGTTTAATATATATTAATAACACAACCAGTAATGTGTGTTTTTACTACAGCGCAGATTTGAGAAAATGAGCAAATAAGGGCCCCCCTTTAAAACAGAACATATTAGGGCCCCTTAAATTACTTTTTTGACTGATAGTGTGTAATCCTATATCTCAGGTCAAACAATACATCCTTGTCAGAATGTAAAACTTGATAGTTCCCATTTCCTTTCGTCTGGCACCTGTTTTGATCACAGTGACCCCATCACACATCCTCCCTTTAACAGCGGTGACCCTTCAGTCAGAGGAGACACAAATGAGGAGGAGAACAAACACTGTAGACTCCTGACCCGGCCATTGATGTCACACCTCTCCATTAGTGGAGAAAATGTCCTTGTAGATGCAAAAACGGTTCTTGCTCAGGAGGTGGCCAACATCTTTACACACTGCTATTGATCCAATCCAAAGACCAGCCTAGAGAATTGGTTGAAGCAAGATGACTCACTCGACAACGTGAAACAAGAGCAAATAGCTGTCTCAGAAGTATCTCAGTGAACATTTGCAGGATTGGCGTAATACTACTGGGTGATAAATGGCCAGAACCCATTTGATAGAACCGCAGAAGACACCTCATGGCAGCTCATGTAGGTGCGGTTTATTTCAGATTGCCTACTCGTCTTTAACATCTTGATCCTCTAAACAGCATTAATTCAACTTAACTGATGTTATGTTGTTAAAAAATAAAAGTATTCCTTATAAAAAAAGCTCACTTTGGTCAATGTGATCGCACCGTATTTGCTGACTTCATGTTTTAGAAGTGTGGAGCTGAGAGAATCCTCACATTAGACATCATACAAGTGGGAGAGTTCTAGCCCCGTAGTCCTAAACTCAGTAATTAGTGGAGTGCCCCATAGACTGCATGTAGTTCATTGAGACCACATCGTCAAATACTGATGTTATGGGTTTCACCAGGTTGTTAGTTATGTTAGGGTACGGTACAGTCAGAGTTACCAGCTCAAAGTGTCAAAAGTTAGACCAGTAATAAGTCAACATTTTACAACCGGCTCTTTTAAGGCATTTAAAATTTGTACCTATAATCATGAATTTAAAAGTTTTGAGTTTAAAGATTATTGCTAAAACAAACAAACAAAAAAACTAGACATACGCCAAACTGAAGATTACCCGTTTCATCTAAACCTAATGTGTACCATGTCTTCCAGGTCTCATGTCTTTCAGGTTTCAAGTTACGCTAAATATGTCCTCAGTTACAATTTGGTCCAGAAGTATGTGGACAATGGCACATTTTTTTAATCATTTCGTATCCATACACCACCACAATGGATTTCAAATAAAACAATCAACATGTGACTAAAGTGCAGACATTCAGCTTTAAGCGGTTTCACAAAATGATGGCATTTACCGTTTAGGAATTACAGCCATTTTGTGCAGAGTACCTCCATTTTCAGGGGCTCAAAAGGATGATTTGACAGTTTGATGACCAGGTAAGGACTGTTCCCTCGTAACTTCAAGACAACTGAAGCAGACAAAAGGTCTGGAGTTGATTTCAGGTGTTGAATTGGTATTTGGCATCTTTTGGCAGAGTGGAGCTATCAATATGAAGTCCAAGGAGATATCAATGCAAGGGAAGGAGGCCATTATTAGGCTGAAAAACAGGATAAATCAATCAGAGATATGCACTTCGATCATATCTCAATTGTTTTATTTCAAATCCACTGTGGTGATGTGTAGAGGCAAAATGATTAAAACTGAGTCACTGTCCAAACACGTTTGGACCTACGTGTAATTCACCAGAGCAAAAAGCACATCAATATTTAAAAAGGGTGAAGGGTTGAACACTGATGGAAAACCTTTCAAGAGCAACACTCAGGAGGTCGGTCTGATGTATAAGTTACATGGATGATTGGCAATTATTTTTTTGCACTGCTGCACCATCGGTCTTCATTGAGTGGCCAGATGTAATGAGCATCAGGTTGTCCTAACTTAAAATGAGTGATGAACGACTGCAATTGAGATGTCTTTGACATATCTGACATACGCTACTTCGTTTACAGACACAATAAATAGACAAATGATAAAATCTCAAGCACTTTATTAGGTTTGAACAGTATCTTGCTGAGAAAGGCCATAAAAAAACAAAAAAACAAAAAAACAAAATTTGCTTAAGACAATTATACCAAATTAAAAATGACCAAAAAACAACACATTTTTAATACATTTCAAAATGGTCCCGATACAGTTCAATATACATGTTTTGGAAAGAGGAAACAAGTAAGGGGAGCACAAAAGAAAATAAGTAAGGTAGCAGACAGGAATGAAATATAAATAACCTTACACTATGTACAAAAGGGAGTGGGCAGTGACCAAAACATGGTCTTTAAGGACAAAGTGAAAGAGATAAGTTGACAGAGCGGAATGGGATAGGAGACACAGAGGACACATAAAGACGGAGAGAAGAGCAAAGTTAAACTCTGCTTCTCCTTCAGTCTAACGCTTTACAAATGGGGACATGTTTTGATTCTTCAGGGCATTCAAAATGCTCTACTGAGCTCCAGAAATAAAGGGATGAGAAACAGGGACAGCTGGTCTCCCTTTGAGACACTGCAGAAAAGGTGCAATTCTTTTCTGTAAAATAAAAATAATTTTTAAAAATTGAAATTTTGGTTCAATAATTTGGGTACCCACAATTGACTACCTGTCATGGAGCCCACTGACGTGATATGGAATGAAGCGAAGCCTTTTAATCAATGGTGGAATTTCATTAAAACGTTAACTCAGGGTTAGTCTGCTCTGCACATTAAAGGAATCTATTAAACGTGACTAAAGGGAATGTGAAAGGAAGGATGACCGAGCCAGTCTTGGTTCTGGCGCTAATTTAATCATCATACAAACAGGCTGGTCTGCTTGTGTCATGCGAGTTGGGAAAATGCAAAAATTCATGTGTTGTATATAATATGATGATTTTTCTAATATACCAGTGAGGCACTTTTTAAAGTTTACTTTAATAGCAAAAAAGTGGGTCTCATGATTCAAAGAAACACAATAAACCCAGAACAGCCAAGATAAAAGAGCAGCCCCTCCTCTGCCGATTAAAGATGCAAATGACCAAATGAATGAGCAACAATGGCACCTAAGAGTGTCGGCACTTGTGATGCTTTGGAACGAAAGAACACAGGACATAACAATGATGATGCACACAGTTTCAGTGATCGTTCAATTAAACTATCTGCTACTTTAAGCCCCTACGCGGCACTCAAAGAAGGCTCAAGCCTGAACTTTGACACCCGCTTCTTAAGCTAGTTTAAATAAACTTACTATTATCATTCTGTCTTCATCTCTTATTTGGTTCTGTATTTTTTAAAGGCTTTGCTCTTGGTACAAATAGTGCATGAGTGTTCAAACAATCCACATTGACACAATCACCCTTCCAGAAAATTCAGCACATGTTTTTAAAAGACTGTCAATAAATTATATTTGATTGTTCTCCTCCTTTTGATAAGAACACATATAGGAGCATTAGTGTGACATATTTGTGTGATTATATAATGGAAAAGCATGGGGCTATTTTTAGTATAAAAATAATTAAAACAATTAAAACTAATATAAGAAATATTTCTTTAGGCTAAAATGGTTTGGACAAGTCAGCTGTTTGAGCTTTATTTGAATTTTGTATATTTCAGTCACTTCCTGAGTGGACCAAGAGGAAATTGGGACTGATCTTAAAATCCTGAATTGACCTCATCTCAAAAGAAAAAAAGAAAAAAGAAACACACTAACTCAAGTCTCAGTGTCCTCACAGTAAAGCCAGGAAAAAGTACAGCAACCACTGCATATCACACCTTTGAGATTGAAGTAACAATGTGTCAATTTTTGAGGACTGCACTGGGAACAGCATTTCGAAAAGAGAGAAATATCCTTCAGCATCATTGTTTGTGGTGGTAAATACAAAGGGTATTATTCTTTATAGCAGTGAAGGTACAGCACAGTGATGTAAGGCTGATATTCAAATAAACTGAGCAAACACGACAGGCAGAATCAGAGGAAAACCATTCAGAAACGCTCGCTACAATCGACAAGAAATACTGACGTGTGTCTGTAAACAAGAAAGTATGCTGGCTAAAGACTGTTTGTTTGTTTCTATGATGGAGAAACTCGTGATTGAGTTGCCAGTGTTGATTTGGCTTGTCAACATGATCAACATTTCTACTGATGCTGTAACAGATTTCATGATTTAAAAAAATAAAAAATAAAAAATAAGAGACTTCAAACTAAAGCTTAACCAGTTCTCCTGTTCCTGTCATAGTTCAGGATTGTGTTGGCTATGGAACCTCAGACAGTAAAATAGCTTTCTTGTACTGAATGTTCAGACGTGGATTGGCTGAGTATCTTGAGACTCTGGAGCCGAAAAATACCCAAGTAAGTGAAGAACTTTGGCACTTTGCAGACGGTGATTTCGGTCTGCCAGCTGATGCTCCAGTTCATGCAAACACACAGTAAAAAAAAAAGAAAAGGGTATAATGGCTCCTGGTATTTAGTCTGAAATCTCTGAACGTCAACCTGAGCCAATACATCACAGAAATTCTGATCTCTAAATATAAGGGATCTTTGAACCCCCTGAAACAATGTGGAAAATTAGTAATTGACCCATTGTTGAAGAAAATTGCTCTGTCTCTGGTACTGCATTATGTGTGAATGTTGAGGATTCTGCTAACACGCGTGTTGCTACAGTCAAGCCGAAAATGTTTGAAGTCTCCGTTGCTAAAAGTGAGGGTGGGGGAAAAAAAAAAAAAAACAAAACACACACACACAAAAAAATCCTAATCATTAGCAGCCAAACTCAAAACTGTGTCTGAAACCAAAGTAATAAGATGCAACACAGTAAGTATATATACATATGGGGAGGGGTGGGTGTGAAGGGCTGTATTAACAAGAATATTACAAAATCTTCAAGAAGGCATCTCAGTTACTTTCTCTATCTGACTGCGCTGCCCTGGTCTTCGGCCGGGGGGGCCTCTGTTCCCTTTTCCCCTGGGCAGTTAATCCCATCCACAGGTCAAGTTGTGATGAGTCTTTGTTTAAAAAAAATCCATCAGATGGGAAT